>PVIH01010433.1:0-75451 GCA_004025045.1 Sigmodon hispidus | reverse complement strand
GCGGAACCGGAAGCAGTGTGAGGTCAACTCTCCCTCCCAGGCCAGGATACAGGCGCTGAGGCCCGCCGAGCCCTCCTCACCTCTGGTCAGGGTTCGAATCCGCCCCTCAGAGACCCCTGCAGTTGGTTTGCTCAGTTCACTCAGTTCGGGGTCGCGGTAGGGATCCTTGCAGATACCCTCAGCAGCAGCAGGAGCTGTGAGTGTGGCCAGGTGCAGAGTTCAGCTGCCCCTGCTCCAGAGTGCCTATGGTCAGCTTTTGTACAAGAGCTAGGGGTTTAGAGCCAGATCTTCTTCCTAAAGTTATTTTCATGTAAATTTTCCAAGTCAGCACTTTGTTTCTTTTAACATGTTTAATATTAATTATTAAAGCAGAAATAAAATTTCCAAAAATCCAAAGCATTAACATTTTCAATGAAGCTTAATGAAAATTGAAAGTTCATATTTAAAACATTAAATTCTAGGTCACTGAAATATATAATCAGTATAACTTTTTAAAAATAAAGTCTTCACATGAAGTTGAGACTAATCTTGATTTCACTACAATGTACTCTGAACTGGCCTTAACTTTTCTGCAGGGCTCCTATTTCAGCTACCTAACTTTTGCCATTACAAGTGTACACTGTCATGCTCAATGATATCACTCTTTATGGAAGATAGTCAATATACAAAAGCAGTCTTAAGCAACTGTTGTGAATATTGTCCTGATATGTTATCTATTGCCCAAATTCTAGTTAGTATATAATGAAAACCTGGAGCCAGATATTGGGGAAAAGCTGGAATATCAGAGAGAGAAAACAGACCACAGTCAATTCTTACCCAGCCAAACTTCTCAGGCTGAACAGGGTAAATGCTGTCTTCAAGAGTCCTCTACCTGGCTGGTTGCTGCTCCAGAATGCATGAGTGACAATTTCTTCCTGTTTTAAATATCTTGCCACTCAGTTGTTTCACTTCAAGGTTCAACTCTGAATCACAATCCTGAAATTAGGATTAGAGGTATGAGCTACTATTGTTTGGTTGTTAGGTCTTGATCTCACAGAAATACAGAAAGATCTCCATCTCCTGAGTGATGGAATTAAAGGTATGAGTCACCACTCTCTGACCTTCCTAACTTGACTGTGGGTGATTCTGTTCTTTGATAGTTCAGGCTGATTTTATTAAGCATACAATATATCACCACAGTGATCACCTTCTGTGTTATGAGTAGATGTAGAAGTCAACAAGTTAGCACTTCAGAGCCACAGGAAAATGGACAAAAGAATATAGAGTACACATACCATCTAAGAGGAAAGGTTGGGCCACCTAGTTATGTTTTCTTTTACTTCCCTAAAGTTCATTCTAATTCAAAGTTCAAAATCAGAGTTTCCAGGTGTGCTGGCTAGTTCTACATCAGCCTGACACAAACAATAATCATTTTAGAGAGAGAACCTCACTTAAGAAAATGTCCTTCACAAAATAGGTCTATGGGCAAGCCTATGATGTATTTTCTTAAGGGACTGATTGATGTGGTTGGTCCCATCCCACACAGGGCAGTGCCACCCTTGGGCAGGTGGTCTTTGAGTGCCTAAGAAAGCAGGCTGAACAAGAGATGGAGAGTAAGCCAGTTAGCAGCACTACTCCAAGGTCTCTGTACCAGTTCTTGCTGCCAGGTTTCTGCTCTAAGTTTTTATTTTGGCTTCCCTGGATGATGGAAAGCAAGTTGTAAGATGAACAGTCCCTTTCCTCCACAAGTTGCTTTTGTAAGGATTCCTGGCACACCACATGCTGAACCCAATATGGCATGGGATGAAATAAGAATTCCTGGCATGTAGCGGCCATGGCCACGTGGTAAAGCCAACATGGTACCTGCAGAACATGCTGTAGGGAGGGCAGGCCCCTAGGTGTGGCTATGTAAATCTGTGCCCACCCACTCTCTTAAAAAGAAACAACATGTGAAGGCTGTTCTCTCTCTCTCTCTCTCTCTCTTTCTTCCTCTGCTTCCCTCCTGGTACCCTCTCAGTTAGCTCCCTTGAATAAACTCTTGTATGGCAGTTGGTGGTGTGTGTGTCTCTTCTTATACGCAAAACCAACAGCTTTCAGTCATAGTGTTTATCACAGCAATAGAAACCCAAAACAACACCAGAACAACCTGCAAAGATGGCTCATGTGCAAACTCAGCTTTCAGACCAAGCACCTTGTGTCTTGATATATAGACAAACATTTTCTTTGGACCTGAGTGGTACCTGTAGAATAGTTGTGTGTGTGTGTGTGTGTGTGTGTGTGTGTGTGTGTGTGTGTGTGTGTGTATGTGTGTGTGTATGGCCCTCCTTCAGCCTCCTAAATGCAGAACCACAGTATGTGCCTTGGACCAAGCTTTATATACATTCTTGTAAACACAAGGTCTAAGTTTTAGTTCCAACGTCAGGGTAAAAAACAGATCATGCACTCAGGGATCTAGTATACTGTGACAGTGCATTTAAATACCCAATGAATTTTATCTGCATGAGTTTTGCCTGTTTTCAAACTCACCTTTACGCTATAGCTGAATTTTTATTTATCTGAGAAAGTTTTGACAGAGGAAACAAGGTGCAAACTTTTATTATCTTATTTATGGCAGTCACTTTTTGTATAGAGAAAACTGGATTTGTGTGGCCAGAAACAGAAGAACAGAAAGCCAGAAGAAAAAGTTTAGAGTTGAGATATGAAAAGAAATAGGAAAACTCTTAAGAACAGAGAGCTGGAAGAGGTTTAGAGCTGAGGTATGAAAAAAGAGAAAAAGATAGGAGAAACCCTTTCGATCTGCCCATGCGCTTGCAAAAGTTAACTCCCGTAAAATATCGGGGTTGGTGAGCCATTAGGCAGCCATTTTGAGTAATCTAAGGGGTAATTAGGTCTTTTTTGTGTAAAAATCAGATTAAGCTTGATGGTATCTAGATAAGGCAAAAGGCTAAATGGTTTTACCGTCTCTACCACATACCCTGAGAGTGAAGATGGAGCTTCTGGCTGGCTTATTCCCCATTATCGAGACCTAAGCGGGATACGGAGTTCAGACTGGCAGACTGATTCTGCAGGGAAGCGGGTCCACACTAAACCAGTCCATTAACCATCAGCGTAGCCCACTTAACACAATGCCCCAAAGTACGCAGATCCCTGAGTTCTCATCAGAGCAAAAGAGAGCTCCAGGAAATTACACCCACTCACAACAGGTAATGTGGGCCCGTCAGCTCTCAAAACCATGTGTCTGCCACCTGTCCATGGCGCCACTGACACACACACACACACACACACACACACACACACACACACACACAAAAAAAAAAAAAAAAAAACGCCCATGGAAGAGGCTAGTGCAAATCCCTTCAGGGCAAGTCCGGGGACAGAATATACCACTGGGGAAAAAGCCAGGAGTGTGTGTTTGTCTGGGAGGGGCACTTACCAATCAAATCCACTAGTGTTTGAATATCACAGCGGCTGGACAGGTAGAAGGTGACCTTGCAGTGAACTTAGGATCAGGTTCTCCTAGCTTATATGCTCAGGAGAGAGCCTATCCAAGTCACGGCATCAATGTTGGTTTCCCTCGTGAGAAGAGATACACACTACCAAGGCCACACAAGGGTTTATTTAAGAAAATTCCCAGGCAGGTACAGAAACAAAAGCAGGACAGAAGGAGATAAGAAGAGAGAGACCAAAACGTGGTTGTCTCCTTTTAAGAGAAGGGGTATGCATGGGTTTATGTAGTCACGTTTAGGGTATGCCTCCTTATGCGTCCAGGGAGGTGCTTCTGTATTCATTGCTGCACAATTTATGCAGCCATGCCCAGGGGCATGCCTCCATACGAGATGCATCCCGCTGGAGCTGTGTTGGCTCAACCACATGGAATGCCAGGAATACGTACAGGCAAGAAGTCCCAAGGTGGGTCAGTTCAGTCTAGCATACCCAGATGAGGTAGGGCTCAGTCACTCATCCCAGTATTAAGACTGGATGAGGTGTTCCTCAGTAGGAATGGGCTCCGAGATGTCAGTACATGAACCAGAAACATAGTCTGATTCTACCCCAAGTGAACAGCTAGGTAACAGAAGAAATTTAAGAGAGATATTCAGGGATCTTCCTAGGAAGGGAAAATAGAAGATCTCCTGTGTAAATTGGGATCATAAAGAGGAAAGAAAAAGTGGAGGTGGAAACAAATCATGAGAGAAGAAGATGGGTGAGTGAGAGGAGCAACAGAGAGGGAGAAAAAAGAAATGGATATCTTGATAGAGGGAGCCACTGTGGGGTTAGAAATAAACCTGATGGTAAGGAAACCTCCAAGAACCCACAGATGTCCCTGGCTAGGTCTCTTAGGGACACTTTTATCCACAAATTTTTCTCTCCTTGGGTTTGGGATTTTGGTCTTTATTTCTCCTACTGAGATTTGTGCTGCTTGTGCACTACAGATTTCTAACTTTGGGTAAGCAGAGGAACAAACAAGAGGACTGGCAGGCAAACACAAAGGGATTGAAAAGCAAAGCAATCAGTTTGCTTCAGTTTG
This sequence comes from Sigmodon hispidus, assembly GCA_004025045.1. Classification (NCBI taxonomy): domain Eukaryota; kingdom Metazoa; phylum Chordata; class Mammalia; order Rodentia; family Cricetidae; genus Sigmodon; species Sigmodon hispidus. Next base: position 70,947 of record PVIH01010433.1, on the reverse strand, counting down.
GAGCCTCAGACATGGTCAGGTCTACCTCACAGAAGGGTCCTCATGGACAAGGATCAATTCTACATGTATAGTCAGACCTACTAGTGCAGAAGGGGATGTCAAACTTTGCCAAATTTCCACCTGTGATGAATCAGTTGGATGGGGCTCTTAACATGCATGGTCCATCCAAGTCTCATCATGTTCTTGAGCCATTGTGTATGACTAGGAGCTGGTCTTTCCTGGAGCATGCATTTAGAAATGTGCTCAGTTGCTACATAGGTCTGTCAGAAGTGGTTGCTTTGTATTGTTCTTCAACCCAGGTTTTCTTGATATTCTGTTAAATTGTTATTGAAGGCAAACTACCTGTTACTCTCCCCAATTTACTGACTTTCAATACATATGTCTTTGGGCTTGTTGTTAGTTAATAGTTATATATGTTTATAACTTCAATAACTCCCTAGTGAATTTCTAACATGAAAGAGCCCTTCTTTAAGTACAATCTGCACAATGACAAAAGGCATCACAATGTCTCTTAAGTTACTGAGAGCAAACAAGTCAGGATGGACCAGAGAGATGGCTCGTAGCAGAACATGCTTGTTGTACAAAAGTTAAGGCTTGAATCCAGGACCTCCATGGCAACTGGAGAGCCACAGTCACTTCATCCACAGCTGACAAAGAGGTGGGTTGCACCTCTGACTCCAAGGCCAAGCTGAGACCTATAGTCTCTGAAGCCCAGCCTAGGGACACAGTCCCTGGAACTACAACCACACCCAGCTATACTGAGACTATGTTATTATATTGTAAATAATTGTCCTGCCTACTAGTTTAATAAAAGTGCAGATTGGCTGAAGGCAGACAGGAGGTGTGAGTAGAGCTACCAGAATGGGAAAACTCTGGGAACAGAAAAAGCAGAGCAAAGATGCCAAGAGACACAGAGCAAAGAAGTTAAAATACTACTGAGAAAAGGTACCAAGACACATGGATGAACAAGATAAAAATCATGGGTTAAGATGAAAGAGAGAGCTAGCAATATGCCTGTGCCCTACGTCAATCAGCATAAAACTAATATAAGCCTTTGTGTGGTTATATGGTGCTAAGCTGCAGTGGGCCTGCGAGTGGTCCAAATCTCAGAGTTAAGCCCAAAAGTCCGAGCCAAACATCTACTACAATACCCAGCTCTGCCCTAAACCAAAGGCAGTAGGGAGACTCCATGAAAGTCCAACCCCCAACAGAACACAGCCCAAGGGACAACCCACAGTCAAGCCTGCCTCAACCCCAAACTGCATTATCACATGGTGATCCCAGTGACACCGGAGAGCTATAGCCCCTTGGCCCACAAATGATGAAGAACTGACAAAGAGCCAACAAAGTCCCTATAAAGAGAGTGAGCCCAGAAACAACTGGAGACCTTCAACCTCCTGACCAACAATTGACTAAGAGCTGACTAAGAGCTGACTAAAAGTGAATCAAGGAAGCAATAGTCAAATGCCAATGCAAGAATATATATAACAACATAAAGAACCAGACACCACCAGAAGAAGCTGGTGGTTGTACAATGTCAAGACATGAGTATCGTGATAAAGAGGAAACAACTTTAAAAACAACCTTATGAAAATAACAGAAGCCTAAAAAGAGGATATAAAAAATTCCCTTAAAGAAATAGAAAAAAAAATGCAAATAAAGAAGATTTAGAGATTAACAAATTCCAGAAAGAAAATAAAGAAAACCAAGAAGAAATAAAAAGAAACAGGTAAAGAAAACATTACAGGAATTAAAAATTGAAATCAAAGCAACAAAGAAGGTACAAATGAAGGTAATGCTGAAAATAGAAAACCTGAAGAAGTAAACTGGAACTACAGATATAAGCATAATCAACAAAATGCAAGAGACAGAAGAAAGAATCTCTGGAGTAAAATAAGCAATACTGGAAATAGATACATCAGTCAAAGAAAACACTACAACCAACAAAAATCATAACACAAAACCTCCAGGAAATTTGGAACCCCATGAAAAGACCAAACCTGAGAATAATTGGTATCAAAGAAGGAGAATACCAGCTCAAAAGCACAGAAAATCGATTCCACAAAATTATAGAAGAAAACTTCCTCAACCTAAAGAAGAAAATGCCTATTGAAATACAAGAAGCTTACAGAACACCAAATAGACTAGACTCCCCCTCAAAAAAGTCTGCTTGACACATAATAATCATGCCACCAAACCTAAAGAACAAAGAAAAAATACTAAGAGCTACAAAGGAAAAAGGCCAAGTTACCTATAAAAGCAGACCCATCAGAATAACACCAGATTACTCAATGGAAACAATAAAAGCAAGAAGGTCCTGGTCAAATGTTATATAGACACTAAAAAAGCATGGCTGCTCACCCAGACTACTATACTCAGTAAAAATATCAATCACCATAGACAGAGTAAATAAGATATTCCACAACAAAACCAGATTTAAACAATACCTGTCCACAAATCAGACCCTACAGAAAGCACTAGAGGGAAAACTAGAACTTAAGGAAGCTAGATACGCCCATGAAACCACAAGCAATAGATAATCCCATAGAAGAAAAACTCCAAAACAGGGAAACACACACAGACTACCACCAAAAATAATATAAAATAAAAATCATCAGTCATTAATATCCCTTAATGTCAATGGACTCAATTCACCCATAAAAAGACACACGCTAAGATGATGGATACAAAAACAGAAGCCATCCTTCTTCTGTAGACAAGAAACACACCTCAACTTCAAAGACAGACACCAGCTCAGAGTAAAGGGTTGAGAAAAAATTTATCAATCAAATGGCCCTAAGAAAGAAGCTGATGTTGCCATCCTAATATCTAACAAAATAGACTTCAAACTAAAATCAAACAAAAGAGACCAGGATGGACATTACTTATTCATCTCAGGAAAAATTGATCAAGCTGACGTCTCAGTCCCGAACTTTATGCCTCCAGCCCCCAACACAAGGGCATATACATATGTAAAAGATACACTACTAACCCCTTAATTCCACATCAAATGCCACACACCAATAATGAAAGACTTCAATACCCCACTTTCACTTTTGGATATGTCAACCAGACAGAAACTCAACAGAGAAATACGGATCTAACAGATGTTATGATCTAAATGGACTTAATAGATTTATATGTAGAACCTTCCACCCGAATACAAAGGAATATACATATTTCTCAGCACCTCATGGAACTTTATCTTAAATTGACCACATATTTGCTCATAAAACAAATATTAATAAATGGGAATAACTCCTTGTATAATATCAGACCACCATGGTTGAAAGTTAGAGTTTAACAACAACAAAAATCACAGAAATCCTACAGATTCATGGAAACTACACATCTCTCATTTGAACCATGTCTGGGTCAAGGAAAAAGTTAACAAAGAAATAAAAAACTTACAGAATTCAATGAAAATGAATCCACAACGTACTCAAACTTATGGGACACAATGAAAGCAGTGTTAAGAGGAAAACTCATTACACTAGATGCCTATATGAAAAACCTAGTGAAATCTCTCACAAAAGACTTAACAGCACAGCTAAAGGCTTTAGAACAATTAGAAGCGAACTCACCTAGAAGGAGTAGACTGCAGGAAATAATCAAACTTAGGGCTGAAATCAATAAAATTCAAACAAAGAGAATAATGCAATGAATGAAAGAGTTAGTTCTTTGAGAAAGTCAACAAGATAGATAAACCCTTATCCAAACTAATCAAAAAGCAGAGAGAGTATCCAAATTAACAGAATCAGAAATAAAAAGGGGGATATAACAGCAGACACCCAGGAAATACAAAGAATTATCAGGTCATATTTTGAAAATCTATACTCCATTAAAATGGAAAACCTAAAAGAAATTGATAGCTTTCTGGATAGGCATCACTTATAAAAATTAAATCAAGATGAGATTAAAAACCTAAACAGACCTCTAAACCCAAAGGAAATTGAAGCTGTTATTAAAAGTCTCCCAAGTAAAAAAAAAAAAGCCCAAGACCAGATGGTTTCAGTTCATAATTCTACCAGACATCCAAGGAACTAATACCAAACTGCTCAAACTGTTCCATACAGTAGAAATGGAAGGAATATTTCCAAACTCTTTTTATAAGGCCACAATCACCCAGATACCCAAGCCATACAAAGATGCAACAAGGAAAAAGAATTACAGACCAATTTTCTTCATGAACACTGATGCAAAAATACTCAATAAAATTCTGACAAACTGAATCCAACAACATATCAAAAAAGTCATCCACTACAATCAAGTAAGTTTCATCCCAGAGATGCAGGGTTGGTTCAACATATGAAAAAGTATGGATGTCATCCATCATATAAACAAACTGAAAAAAAATACATGATAATCTCCTTAGATGCCAAAAAGCCTTTGACAAAATCCAATACTTTCATGATACAAGTCCTGGAGAGATCATGAATACAGAGAAAACGCCTAAATATAATAAAGGCAATATACAGCAAGCTGGTAGCCAACATCAAACTAAATGGAGAAAAACTCAGGCCAATGCCACTAAAATCAGAAACAAGACAAGGCTGGACTCTCTCTCCTTATCTATTCAATATAGTTCTTGAAGTTTCAGCTAAAGCAATAAAAGAACAAAAGGAGATTAAGGGAATATAAATTGCAAAGGAGGAAGTCAAACTATCTCTATTTGCAGATGATATGATAGCATATACACTTGACCCCAAAAATTCTACCAGGGAACTCCTACAGCTGATAAACACCTTCAGTAATGTAGCAAGGTACAAGATTAAGTAAAAAAAAAAGTATGAATAGCCCTTATACACTAGGATAAAAGTGCTGAAAAAGAAATAAGAGAAACATCATCTTTTATAATAGCTGCAAATAGCATTAAATATCTTGGGGTAACTCTAAACAAAGAAGTAGCAGACCTGTTTGACAAAAACTTAAAGTCACTGAAGAAGGAACTGTAAGAGAACTACAGAAAATGGAAAGATCTCCCATGCTCCTGAATAGGTAGGATCAACATAGTAAAAATGACAATCTTACCAAAAGCAATCTACAGATTTAATATAATCACCATCAAAATTCCATCACAATTTTTTACAGACCTTGAAAGAACAATATTTAATTTCATATGGAATCACAGAAAACCCAGGATTTCCAATACAATCCTGCTCAATAAAAGAACTTAAGGAGGCATCACCATTTCTGACTTGAAACTACACTATAGAGTTACAGTAATAGAAATAGCCTGGTACTGTCAGAAAAAAGACTTGTGGATCAATGGAATTGAATCAAACACCCTAACATTAACTCATATACCTATTAACATCTGATTTTTGACAGAGGCCAAAAAAATTTTTAAAAATATCTTCAGCAAATGATGTTGGCATAACTGGATGGTAGTATGTAGAATAATACAAATATATGCATACCTATTACCCCGCACAAAACTCAAATCCAAGTGGTTCAAAGACCTCAACTTAAACCCAGATACACAGAACTTGATAGAAAAGAAAAAGGGAAATAGCCTTCAATGCATTGGTACAGGGGACCACTTCCTAAATATAACACCAGTAGCACAGACACTAAGAACAATTAATAAATGGGACCTCCTGAAACTGAAAAGCTTCTGTAAGGCAAAGGACACAGTCAATAAGACAAACTGACAGCCTACTGAATAGGAAAAGATTTTCACCAATACTACATCTGACAGAGGACTGATCTCTAAACTATATAGAGACCTCAAGAAACTAGAGCCCCCAAACCCAAATAACCCAATTAAAAATGGAGTTCAGAGCTAAAAAGGGAATTCTCAGTAGAATCACAAATGGCTGAAAGACACTTAAAAAATTGTTCAACATCTTTAACCATCAGAGAAATGCAAATCCAAACAACTTTGAGATACCACCTTACACCTGTAAGATTGGCTAAGATCAAAGACACGGATGACAGCCTATGCTGGAGAGGAAGTGGAGCAAGGGGAACACTCCTCCATTGTTGGTGGAAGTGTAAACTTGCACAGCTGTTTTGGAAAGCAGTATGGTGGTTCCTCGAATAACTAGAAATCCTTCTCCCCAATGATTTTGCAATACCACTATTAGGCATATACCCAAAGGATGCACATTCTTACCCAAAGACATTTTGCTCAACTATGTTCATAGCAGCATTATTCATAATAGCATGGACCTAGAAACAACTTAGGTGCCCCTCAACTAAAGTCTGAATTAACAAATTATGGTACATTTACACAATGGAGTACTACTCAGTAGTTAAAAAAAAAATGACATCCTAAAATTTGCAGGCAAATGGATGGATTTGGAGAATATCCTCCTGAGCAAGGTATCACAACCTCTGAAAGATAGGCATGGGTTTTTCTCACTCATAAGTGGATTTTAGTCAAAAAGCAAAGAATACTCAAGCTTCAAACCACAACCTCTGAAAAACTTGGTATCAGAATAAACTTGAGAGACAACCAGGGATCCCCCTGGGAAGAAAAAATAGAAAAGATCTCCTGGGCAAACTGGGTTCATAATAGTTAGCGACCAAGCAGAGATGAGAACAAATCATGAGAGAAGGAGATGGTTGAATGAGAGGAGCAACAAAAAGGGAGGAAAAATAGATGGACACCTTGATAGAAGAAGTCAATGTGGGGTTGGAAAGAGGCTGGGCACTAGGAAAACCTCCAAGAACTCACAGCATGCCCCTGGCTAGAATTCCAACCAATAGTGGAGGGGATGCCTAAACAGGACTTAACCTATAATCAAATGAATGACCACCCTGATGTCATTATAGAACCTTTATCCAGCAATGAATAGAGGTGGAAGCAGAGATCCATAGCTAATCACCAGATCAAGTTCTAGGTCCAGCTGAAGACCGAGAGAAGAGAGTGTATATGAGCAAAGAGATAGGGATTATGAGGAGGAGTCCCAGAGAAACAGCTGGCTGGAGCTCTGAGGAGTACACTGAATCAAAAATAGCCACTGTGGAACCATTACCCTCCAAATGTAGATGACTGTCTATTGGCATGGGCAGTATGCAGAACCTCATGGAGTAGGATCAGACTATGTTCCTGTGCATGAACTAGCATCGTGGAGCCCATTCCCTACAGAGAAACACCTAACCCAGTCTTAATACTGAGATGAGGGACCTACCTCAACTGGACATGCCAGACTGAACTGACCCACCTTGGGATTCCTTACCCTCCTTGGGGAATAGATGGTGGGATAGGAGTGGGGGAGGCTGAGGGAGGCCTGGGAAGGACTGGGAGGAGAAAAGGGAGGGCAAGTAGTGGTATACATGGAAAAAAACCTTTATAAATAAATAAAAATGGAAAAAATAAAAGAAGTCCTGCCCCTTACAGCTTATGGACAAGCTCCTGATGTGTTGAGGCAGAAAACAAGAGGATTCCCAAGGTGGCAGTAGCCCAAGCTCAAGGTTGTTTAAACAGACTGGTCCAGAACTGTGAGGAGTTGTGAGAGTCAGTCTGAACAGATGCTTAAAGGTCTTGACATGTTAGCCAGATGATGGAGGAGGAACAGCCACAATGAATATGCTAACAGTTTGTGCAAGAATAAGGGGGCCCAATTGCATATGGGGACAGTCAGAAAATGGCAAGGCTTCCTGCTAGGGAATGAAGCTACTATGCATATTCACCTGTGGTCGTGGAAACACCTAAACAACTGCTGCTACAAACTGTCTTGCATCTATAATTTGCTGGCTTGAGGGGTGGATATGCACCTGTAAGTGACTCCGTTTTTATCTGGTGCCTGATTTGCTATGGGCATGCTTTATAAAGGAATTTGTTATCTGCTGAACAGAAAGTGAGAAACGGGGTATTCAAAGAGAACTGGAGAGCTCTTGATTGAATCTCCTCATGGTAAACAAAACAAAGACTTGAATCCAGATCTCTAGCATTCATGTAAAACCTGAGAATGGTGGTACATGCCTATAAACTCCTACAGTGGAGGGGTGAGTAAAGACAGGAAGATCCCAAAGGCTTGCTGGACAGCCAAGGTAAGCCAAAATGGTAAACTCCAGCTTCAGTGAAAAACCCTGTCTCAAAAAGCAAGGTGAAAGAGATTTTGGAAAATATTCAATGTTGACCTCTGGCCTCCATATGTGCAGACATGGATAGGCATGGGCATAGACATACAAACAGAGAGGATGGGAGAAGATCGCCATACACCAAACTACCAGCCTCTTTCTCTGCTTCCTGGCAGATGAGAGCAGGTTTTTACCTTGCGTACCTGTCATGACACACTGTCTAACCAAAGATTCAACAGCAATCCGACTGATCTGTCATAAACCAAAATTTAACTGTGACCCAAAATAAGCTTGCTCTATGAGAGGCTGATTATCTGAGGTATCTTGTTAAGTGACTGAAGCTGACAGTCACAAAAAGCCGCCACAAAACAGAATTCACAACATCTAAATCCTGTTTGATTTTGTTTACTCGTATGCTAACATGAATCCAATGAAAGAAGGCCATGTTCAAGAGAGTCAGTGATTCATGAATTTGAATCATCAATAAATAAAACATCTCCCTTCTCAAAAATCTTTGCCCCACTCTAAAATTCTTTTTTACACTCCCAAAGCACTGGGTAATGGAAAGAGTGGTGGCCATATTGGGAAGGTAGACCTTTGAAATGGTCTTACCAGATATACCTGGGTGACAGGCAGACTTTCTTGAAACTTTTTTCTCTACCTCTTGAAATATTTTCTGTGTCCTTTGCTGCAGGTTTGGCCACGGGCTGCTGGTGCCTGAAACAGCAAAACCTTGCTGCTGGGCTGAGCCTGGCAGAGATTTGGAGGAGTCTTCATTTTCACAAATATATGAAGACATATACAAACTTGGTAGTGTAGTAGTATGAGAAAGTGGTTAATAAAAGAGGCTTACTTTAATGAATGAACTACTTCAGATATACTTTCTGTTTATGTTAAACTATGCTGTGAGCAGCTAGTTATACATTATAGTGATAAAATACAAAGTTGTACAGCCTCATTGAAAGGCTGTTGGGAGATTTCTGTAATTATACTCACAGGTATTCAAGTATATACAAATACTTTTTTTCCATTTTAAATCATATATATTTGTCTATATTTTTTGAAAATTCCATACATGCGTATAGTATGTTTTGTTCATATCTCCCCCACACACTCCCTCATTCCTCCTTCTAATTCCTGTGAGGATCTCCCAATACAGACCTCTCCCAACTTAGAATTTTTTTTTTATTTTATAGAATAAAGTCTTTTTTATCCATGTATCCCCTTGTTCCAACTCCCTTCCCCGTCCCAACTCCTCTGGGTCAGCCTTCAGCCTCCCTCCTAAGGGAGTTCTTTTAATAACTCACTGGGCACAACTAGTACTGCCCACATGTGCACGAGCATGTGGTAGTCACCTTCCTACAAAAAACAGCCATGCTCCATTGTCAGGTGTCACCAGCTACCAATAGCTCTTTAACAAGTCTTGTGCAAATAGTCACAGCTTCTGTGAGTCCATGTGCACAACAGCCATAGCACCTCCAGAGGACAGCACTACATAGTGTTCCTCCATCCTCTGTTCTCACATTATTTTTACCCCCTCCTCCACAATGTTCCTTGAGTCTTGGGGGACAGGGTAGGATTGGTGCAGGCCTCCCAACTGTAGCTGATCATTTAAGTCACTTACTCAGCACTTGGACTAAACACATGTCTCTATATTAAGCCACTGCAATAAGAAGCTTCTCCAAATGAAGCTGGGAACAGCAAAAATCTATAGTTAGAAATATTAGTATTTAGAAGGTAGTTTGATAGTCTGAACATTTGGCAAAACAACATCAATAGGCTCTTCCCTGTGCCCTTGACCTCCCTAGCCATGGGTTTTGAATATGATTACAGTACCAGGCATGAATTTTGTCCTGTGGAGCAGGCTTTGAATCCTATCAAGAGACAAATTAGTAGCCCTCATAAATCAAGAAGAAAACTGCCATGCTGCTGTTTACAGAGCATACATAGTCTCCATCTGCTTAACTACAAAAACTGCAGGACATTGGCTGACTGTCAACACTGGAGCTAAAATGCAAAGAAGGTTGAACTTCCGACAGTTAAAATCAGCCCCCATGGCACTCAGTGCTCTGTTGTGTTTTAATCTGCAACAAACAAGTAGGGTATTTCAGAGACCTTCTCTGTACTTTCTTTGTATTTTGCCTTTTAGCCTTTTCTTGGTAATTGAGTCACTAAAATCATGAAATAAAGTGGAAGCTTCCAGGCACATTTAACATAATAATAGCAGGTCATAAGAAACTCAACCACCAATTTTGTTGGTGTTAATATCCACTAAGGGTTTGTAGCACACAAACACGAACTTGCACATGCACACACACAAACACACACAGAATCATGCTTGGTGTATACATACACATGTGCATATATGTACACAGGTGTCATATTTTATAGGGACAGATTCTAACATTGTTTTCTAAATATACTTAGTGTGCTTACTATAAAGTGATTTTACAAATTAAAAATGCAAACTTTTAGAATTATAATTAGAACAAAATACCTTGAATCAACAGGGTAGAGAGCAATCCTGGGACATGATTTCAACAGCACATTCTCTTGGGGGAAGGTAATATTATTGATGGCTTCATCATTTTAATAAATCATAAAATTCAATGCTGAATTTTCAGAAAACAATATTCTAATTCCTGCTATAAACCCATAAAACAGGAACAATCAAAACATTGATTTTTATTATTTGTTTTGTAAGTAGCTTTATTGGTTGCAGAATTTAAATAGGCTCTAGAGAAAGTAAAGAAGAGAGAGAAATGTCATCATTCCTGACACTGAGACAAAGACCTATGAGTTCTCATAAACTTAATCAGATTTTTTAATGAAAATTTAAATTATAAGGAGGTCTTTTATTCATGATTGTCAACATGGTCAAAGGAAAGGAACAATGTTTGGGGAACTGTGAGAGAGAATCTAGGCGAAAAGGGAAGAGGGCCTTTTTTTTTTCTTTTTTTTATTATTATTATGAATAAAGAAGTCACACTTCCTATCCTTGAATATCCTTCTTCAAGGTCCCTTCCTCCTCCCGCCACATCAGGTCATTCTTTCTTCTCCACAACTCCCCATCTCCTCCCTGGGCAGGCAGCAGACAGTCCCATGGTCCCACTGACCCAATATTGCTTAGTTCAGTCCCCACTCCTGGCAGATCCAGCTTTCTCCCCCCACCATAATATCCATCAAGAGTGAGTCAGGTGTTCAGAAGAGAGCCTTTTACCTCTAGTGCAATTTAATTTCTGGATTATTCTTTGGCATAATTTTGTGCCTCCTGTGGTAAATATTTGCATTCCATTTATAAGACATGTTTGTTCTTGTTGGCTGTCAGAACATAGCTATAGAACCCAATCTGGTCAGTGGACCCCAAGTCTCAATATGGCTTCTGCCTTGCCTTTGTGCCTCCCTAGATATAACCTATGGTACATACCAGGCAACTGGGTTAAAACTGCTCTGTCCTGAATGAGTTTTGGTAAATGGCTGCTCTGTTAATATGTCATTGGGTTTACTGGTGTCTATTTACTATTTCCTGATTATAACTTTCTGAACTCAAAGAAATGACTTGGATCTCTGCTCTCTTTGTTACATTTATATATAGAAGTACAATGAAACTGAAGGAAGCTCTCTGAACAGCATGACGTCATGGTATCTGAGGCAGTGAGAGTCAGACAGCTTCAGACAGTGAAGATCCCAGAATCAGCTCAGAGTGGGAGGTGAGCAAGTTCTACCCCTTGGGCCTCCCGGGGACCTCATTCCAGGGGACAGAGCCACAGTACTGGATTTAAACTCACAGACAGGACTGCCCTGGACCAGGGCTGACAGAATTCTTCCCCAGACATCCAAGGGATAACATCACAGATGCCCTGGCCTTGTTTTCAAGAAGGAGTGTGTCATCACAGAGGGATGGACATCTCTCTGAGCAGTGTAACCCCATGGTATCCAAGGCTGAGTGGGCCTCAGACAGCAAGGATACTGTGATCTGACCAGAGAAAGAAATTGTGCAGACGCTGTGTCCAGAGCAGACAGGAGATACAACCCTGTAGCCACAATGTACTAAGATTCCACTAAAACCTGACTAAGAGTGAACCAAGGAAGCAATGGGCAGACATCAGTGCAAAAATACATACAATAATATAAAGAACAACTAGGCACCACCAGAAGAAGCTGATGTCTCTACAACACCAAGACCTGAAAAGAGCAATGAAGAGGAAACAGAAGGAAATAACAATACAAACACCCTTATGAAAATTGTAGAAGCCTTAAAAGAGGATATGAAAAAATCCCTTAAACAAATGGAAGAAAAAATAAAAATTGGAAGAGTTTAACAAATCCCTAAAAAAACACCAAGAAAAAATAATCCAACAAATAAAAGCATCCTTCCAGGAACTAAAAATTAAAAGAGAAACAATAAAGAAGGCACAAAACGAGGCAAAGGATAAAATAGAGAATCTGAAGAAACAATATAGAACTACAGAAACAAGCATAAGCAGCAGAATCCAAGAGATGGAAGAGAGAATCTCTGGAGTGGAAGACTCAATAGTGGAAATAGATAAATCACTCAAAGAAAACACCAAAACCAAGAAAGCCATAACACAAAATGTACAGTAAATCTGGGACACCATGAAAAGACCAAACCTGAGAATAATAGCAATAGAGAAATGACAAGAAAAAACACAGATAATGTATTCAATAAAATCATAGAAAAAAACTTTCCCAATCTAAAGAAGGAAATGCCTATAAAGATAAAAGAAGTTTACAGAACAACAAATAGAGTAGACCCCCCAAAAAAAGTCTGCTCACCACATAATAATTAGGCCACAAAATATACAGAACAAGGAAAAAATATTAAGAGCTGCAAAGCAAAAGGACCAACTTACCTATAAAGGCAGACCCATCAGAATAATGTCAGACTATATAATGGAAACAATGAGAACAAGAAGATCCTGGTCAAAAGTTATACAGACACTAAAAGAGCATGACTGCCAACCCAGACTACTATACCCAGCAAAACTATTAATCACCATAGGTGGAGTAAGCAAGATATTTCACCACAAAGACAACTTGATACAATACCTATCCACAAACCCAGCACTACAGAAAGCACTTCAGGGAAAACTCCAACCTAAGGAACCCAGATACACCCATGAAGCCACAAACAAAGGATAATCCCACAGGGGAAAAAAAAAACCTCAAAAAGGAAATACACAGAAACTATCACCAAAAATAACAGGAAGTAACAATCAGTGGTCATTAATATCCCTTAACATCAATAGACTTAATTCATCTATGAAAAGACATACCCTAACATGATGGATACAAAAACAAAAGCCAACCTTCTGCTACATACAAGAAACACAGCTCAATTCCAAAGACAAAACGAACTCAGAGTAAATGGATGGGAAAAGACTTCAATCAAATGGCTCCAAGAAACAAGCTGGGGTTGCTATCCTAATATCCAACAAAGTAGACTTTAAACAAAATCAATCAAAAAAGACCAAGATGGACATTATTTATTTGTCTCAGGAAAAATCGATCAAGATGAGATCTCAATTCTGAATATCTATGCCCCTAATATAAGGGAACCTTCATATGTAAAAGAAACACTACTGAAGCTTAAACCCCATATCAAATACTATACTCTAATAGTGGGAGACCTCAATACTTTCACCCTTGGACAACCACACAAAGACTCAACAAAGAAATAAGGGGTCTAACAGATGTTATGATGCAAATAGACTTACTAAATATTTACAGAAGCTTTCATCCAAACACAAAGGAATGTACATATTTCTCAAAACTCCATGAAACTTTCTCTAAAATTGACCACATACTTGGTCATAAGGCAAATATCAAAATATAAAAATGAGAACAACCCCTTGTTTCATATCAGACCACCATGGCCTGAAGTTAGAATTCAACAGCAAGAAAAAAATCACAGAAAGCTTACAAACTCATGGAAATTGAACCACCTCTGGATCAGGGAAGAATTTAAGAAAGAAACCAAAGACTTAGTAGAATTTAATGAAAATGAAACCCAAACATATGGGACACAATGAAAGCAGTATTAAGAGGAAAATTTATAGCACTAGATGCCTATATAAAAAAACCAAGAGAAAATTCACACAAGAGACCTAAATACTCAGCTGAAGGCTTTAGAACAATTAGAAGCAAACTCACCTAGAAGAAATAGACAGCAGGAAATAATTAAACTTAGGACTGAAATCAGTACAATAGAAACAAAGAGAACAATACAAAAATCAATGAATCAAAAAGTTATTTTTTGAGAGGTCAACAAGATAGAAAAACCCTTATCCAAACTAACCAAAAAAAGAAACCAGAGTATTCAAATTAATAGAATCAGAAAAGAAAAGGGGGACATAATGACAGACCTCCAGAAAATTCAGAGAATTATCAGGTCATACTTTGAAAATCTATACTCTACTAAAATGGAAAATCTAAAAGAAATAGACAGTTTTCTGGATAAGTACCAATCACAAAAATTAAATCAAGCACAGATTAAAAACCAAAACAGGCTTATAACACCAAGAAAAATTGAAGCAGTTATTAAAAGTCTCCAAAAAAAAAAAAAAAAAAGCCCAGGTCCAGACATTCAAAGAAAAACTAATACCAATACTCAACTAACTGTTCCATACAGTGGAAACTGAAGGAACGCTACCAAACTCTTTTTATGAGGTCACAAACACCCTGATACCCAAGCCACTCAAAGATGCAATAAAGAGAGGAAATTACAGACCAATCACCCTCATGAACATTGATGCAAAAATACTCAATAAAATTCTGGCAAACCAATTGCAAGAACATATAAAAAAAGTTATCCTTCACAATCAAATAGGCTTCATCCCAGAAATGCAGGAATGGTTCAACATACGAAAAACTATCAATGTCATCAATGATAAAAAACAAATTAAAGAAAAGAAAGCACATGATCATATCATTAGACGCTGAAAAAGCTTTTGATAAAGTCCAAAACTCCTTTATGATAAAAGTCCTGGAGAGATTAGGAATAAAGGGAAAACTGGTAAGTATGATAAAGACAACTTACAAGAAGCCAAAGACCAACATCAAGCTAAATGGAGAGAAACTCAAAGCAATCCCACTAAAATCAGGAAGTAGACAAGGATGTCCCTTCTCTGCTTATCTATTCAATGTACTTCTCAAAGTTTCAGCCAAAGCAATAAGAGAACGAAAGGAGATTAAGGGGATACAAATTGGAAAAGAAAAAGTGCTACTATCTCTATTTGCAGATGATATGATTGAATACATAAGTGACCCACAAATTCTTCCAAGGAACTTCTACAGCTGTTAAACACCTTCAGCAATGTAGCAGGATACAATATTAACTCAAAGAAGTCAGTAGCCTTTCTATACACTAAAGATAAAAAGGGTTGAAAAAGAAATAAGGGAAACATCACCCTTTATAATAGCTGCAAATAGCATTAAATAACTTGGAGTAAATATAACCAAAGAAGTAACGCAACTATTTGACAAAAACTTTAAATCACTGAAGAAAGAAACTGAAGAGGATATCAAAAAATGTAAAGACCTCTCATGCTCCTGGATTGGTAGGATCAACATAGTAAAAATAGCAATCTTACCAAAAGCAATCTACAAATTCAATGCACTTCCCATCAAATTCCCAACACAATTTTTTACAGACCCTCAGAGAACAATACTCAATTTTATTTAGAATAACAAGAAATCCAGGATTGCCAAAACAATTTTGCTCAACAAAAGAACCTCAGGAGGCATCACCATCCCTGACTTCAATTATATTATAGAGCTACAATATTAAAAACAGCCCGGTACTGGCATCGAAATAGACTTGTGGATTAATGGAATCAAATTGAATACCCAGACATTAACCTACACACCTATGAATACCTGATTTTTCACAAAGAGGCCAAAAATATTCAATGGAAAAAAGATAGTATCTTCAACTAATTGTGTTGGCATATCTGGATGGCAGTATGTAGAAAATGCAAATAGATGCAAGCCTATCACCCTGCACAAAACTCAAATCCATGTTGATCAAAGATCTTAACATAAGACCATATACACTGAACTTGATAGAAAGGAAAGTAGGAAATACCCTCCAAGCATTGGCATAGGTGAAAACTTTCCAAATATAACACCAGTAGCACAGACACTAAGAATAGCAATCAATGAGTGGGACCTCCTGAAACTGAGAAGCTTCTGTAAGGCCAAGGACACAGTCAATAAGACAAAATGACAGCCTATAGAATGGGAAAAGATTTTCACCAATCCTACAAGTGACAGAAGACTGATCTCTACAATACATAATATTTTATATATATTTTATATAAAATATATATAAAATATAGAGAATTCAAGAAACTAGAGCCCCAAACCCTAATTAACCCCATCAAAAATGTGGTTCTGAACTAAAAAGGGAATTCTCAGCAGAAGAATTACGAATGGCTGAAAGACACTTGAAAAAGTGCTCAACATCTTTAGTCATCATAGAAATGCAAATCAAAACAACTTTGAGATACCACCTTACACCTGTCAGATTGGCTAAGATCAAAAACAGAAATGACAGCCTATGCTTGAAAGGTTGCAGAGCAAGAGGAACACTCCTCCATTGTTGGTGGGAGTGTAAGCTGGTTCATCCACTCTGGAATGCAGTATAGAGATTTCTCAGAAAATTGGGAATCACTCTCCCCAAGGATTCAGCAATGCCACTATTGGCCATATACCCTAAAGACACACATTCATACCCCAGAAGCATTAGCTCAACTATGTTCATAGCAGCATTATTCATAACAGCAAGAACCTGGAAACAACCTAGATGCCCCTCAACTGAGGAATGGATTAACAAACCATGGTACATCTACACAATGGAGTACGACTCAGCAGTAAGAAGAAAATGATATACTAAAATTTGTAGGCAAGGGGATGGACTTGCAGAACATCCTCCTGAGCAAGGTCTCACAAACTCAAAAGGATAAGCAGGGGATGTACACATTCATTAGTGGACTTTAAGCAAAAACATTCTTTTTTCATGGAAAGATGATAGGTGAATAAAGTGACTTAAAACACACACACACACACACACACACACACACACACACACACACAAACCAAACCAAAACAAAACTTCTGGTTTGACTGTAGAATGGTTGCTTAGCAGAAAGTGTGGTGGCCATAGTGCAGCCGTGGGCTGAGCCTAATCTGGCTTGAGAAGCTTTAGATTTTATTTTTTATGTTTCATGTATTTTAGAGAAAAGAGAAGTTTTATTACTGTATGGGGGTGTTTTTTTGTTATCTATTCTGAATGTTTTGCTTTTTTATATAATGTTTGATATTGATTTTCAAAAAGCAATAAAAAATTTTAAAAAAAAGAAACTGAAGTAAGGTTGTCTACAGTATTAGACTGTGTCTACCCCAGTCTTTCAGGTCCTTAGATCCCAGGTCCAACAGACAGAGATCTGTACAGGCCAACAAAATCTACTTCAAATGTATTCCCCAATTTGTCTCCCTAAATAACAAACACTAAAGTATGTCATCTAACTGTGTTTCCCTGATGTCCAGCCCTCAAAGTTAATGGCTTTCATAATTCTGTTTTCAGTTACTATCTGACTTAATTACCAGGGATAGTCAACGAGATAAGCAACAGTTTGTGGTGAGCCAAGTCTTTGCTTAGAGGTGTTCAGTCCTGTAGCCTGTGAACCTAAGATGATCCATTTCCTGCTTGGGGCCCAGCATAAGAATTGAGGTAATAACATATGCACACAGAGCTCTTGGCCAAGGAGAAAAGTCATGTTTGTATAGGACATGCTATATGCTTCACTTCTGCCTCTGTGTGTTAATGTTTGTATATCTCTGGAATGGATGACTCACATACAATTGGTGATATTAAGGACTAGCCACTGCTCCCGGGCCGGTGATGCTTCAAATAGACCAGGTGGAGCAATATGGATTGGGAAAAAGGACTGTGCCTTCCACTAGGTTTGTCTGTCATTTTTACATCTGCCTATTTTTCACAGTATTTATTCGTGGCATAAAACTGTTACCTGTTTCCTGATTGCTCCCACAGGATGTAGAGGTACCTCAAGTCCTGTCAGACACATTCAGGCAGTGAAGAAGTCGTCACCTTGGCCTGGCTGCACAAAGCAAAATTCATATCACCTTTCTTGGCACAAACAAATTCCCAGGTGAGAAATTATTTTCCTAATCTGCCAAAGTTCTTTTTTAGCAAGAGTGCAAAGAGCAGTCACTATTCTGTCTTCATCCAGAAGTCAGGTAACTCCATTGGCCTCATGATTAGCTTTACATCTAGAAGAGTACCTGAATTATTTCTGTGCTCTTTGGGACTCCCACCCTGTTTGAAGAGATAGACCTGGACAAAAACCTAGGAGCTCCCTAGAGATAGGGTCCACTGGAGGATCCTGACTGAGATGCACACCTGCAGATCCCAGACAGGACGGCAGTTCGAGGGCTGCTTTATCTGTGGTCTGGATCAGAGGATATTTATATGAAACTGTTTTCTGAAACTGAAAACAGGTGTCAGGAACATATTTCTTCTAATATATTCTGTCTTGAATTCTTGAATCCTAGGTAGATTGTACAGAACATGAGTAAAGAGTTTTAGAGGTTAAAAATTATCAAGCCTCAATATGAGGGTTTGTGCCTAGTCTTACGTACGTTGTTCTGCCATGTTTGATGGATATTCCTTGGAGGCCTGGTCTTTTCTGAAGAGAAATAGAGGGGGAGTGGATCTAGGGGGAGAGGAGACTGGGAAGAAATTGGAGGAGTGGAAGGAGGAGAAACTATGGCCAGTGTGTATTAAAACCAAAAAAAAATAAGATATATTAAATTGCAAGAAGCTTATCTCCTAGTAAAGCGTCAGTTTCACTTTAAGATGCTCAAAGCACAGTTCTGGTTGAGTTGTTGGGATGAAGAATGGAAGTCATGTTCTTTCCCTCTTTTCATTAGACTTTGTGTTCCTTATGTACAAGCAAAGATGTAGGACCTTTGTGAGTAGAGGAAAGTAAGAGATTAATTATATGATCCTTAATTCACATAGTTTTTAGAGTTAGTGGGGATTCTGTGCAAATCTGTTTTTCTTGCCTGAGTTCACTGAGAAGCAGCTGGACTAACTCCTGGGGAGGAAATCTGGGTGATGACAAACACTTCACTGAACCGTGACCCATAAGGATGTAATGAGGACAGTCGTAATCCGCAAGGACAAACTTCCTTTGATGTTTTTGAAGAATGAGCTTGAGAAGTAGTTACTTTGCATCATTTCACATGTGCACATGGTCTAAGACCAAAAGAAATTAAAGGAAGAGGTATAGTGGGAGGTGGAAAAGGCTTCAAAAAGAGGATGGGCTAAGCCTGTAGCTGAGCGACAGTACTCTCTCAGCATGCACAAGACCTTGAGCTCAACTTCCATCTCTAGGGAATGAAAAGAGAAAAACTAGAAGAAAAAGGAGCTGATAAACTGGTAGCCACAAGCATGAGCCCTGGAGCATCTGAACGCCAGATGAACCTGCAGAGTCAAGTCCTGATGGCTGCTGCACCACACCTACCTTCTATTCTTGCATTTTCTCACATAGTTACAGAACTATGGAGGGGAGCTAATTCTTGGAGGTGCCTCCAAGTGATTTAGATGGGATAGATCTACCACAGTGCTCACTAGCAAACTGGGCACCCTCCTACACCTCCCTCAACAACACTTACAGTTCAAATAAAGAAAATAGCAACATTGGTATGGTGGTAATGGTCCCCAAAGAGAGTGACACTATTAGGAGGTTTGGCCCTGTTGGAAGAACTGTGTCACTGTGGAGGCAGGTTTTGAAGTTTCATGTGCTCAGGATACCACCCAATGAGTCAAGATGCCTTTGAGTGACTCTCAGCTCCAGCACCTCATCTGCCTGTATGCCACCATGCTCCCCATCCTGATAATAATGGACGGAATCTCTAAAACTGTAATGCATTCACCTCAATTAAATGTTTTCTTTATAGGAGTTGCTGTGTCTGTTTACAGCAATAAAGAACGTAACTAAGACAATCAGACTTTCTGCTTGCATCATGACCATCCCCAAAGAGGATGCGAAGTTCCCATCTGTGAGTGACACCTAGTCTTCTAGCAAAGTCATATTTTCCCCGATACTACGGCTCACCTACTGAAATCTGTACAATGAAATATTAACTTTACTAGCATATCTTATATTAAAACATACAAACAAGTGGAAGACTAGGAAAACATGCTTAGTGTGTACATAAATGTGCTTGCACTGAGTTGAATTCCAAGTGTTTTCATAATAATCACAGTCTTTTTTCTATGAGTACTCACATGCCCATAGCTAGACTTTACATGTAGCATTCAGCATTTCCCAGTCTCTTAACTGAAGACCATACTCACTCTCACACTGCTAAAAATAAATAAATAAATAAACAAACAAACAAACTAGAAGAACATTCTTGATTAGGAGAAATGCTAAATAAAACATCAGAGATTTGATGAGGAGTTCCTCAAGCCGGCCACTATGGTTTAATCAAATACGGTGGCAGATATGAAGGAAAACCAATCTTCAGTATTTGTTTAAGTGTGATCCTCTCCCCTCCCCCATCCCAGCATACCTGATAATAGCCAGGGAAAGTATTTATGTGTTCTGGGAAATGTTTTTCAGAAAGACTTATTATGTGAAGCAGTGGAAGCAATTTGGAGAAAGCACTCTAATAGCTCTTAAAGAGAATAAATGAAATGTTCAAGCTAGCTTTCCATAGACATATCTTTAGTTGTCTTTTTTAAACTTCGCCTAAGAAGGAAGAAATTAGGGATGGAGCGGTGGCTCAGCAGTTCAGGACACTTGCTCTTGCAGAGAACCAGGGTTTGCTTCCTAGCCCCTCCATGCTTGCTCACAACTTTCCTGAACTTCACTCCCAGGGGACCCAATGCCCTCTCTTGGCTTCCGTGGGCACCAGGCACCTACATGGCCACATACAAACATGCAGGCAAAACTCAACATTCATACTCAGTAAATAAACAAATCTTTAAAAAAATACACACATTCAGTAAACAAAATTTATTGTTTAAAAAGGCAGGAATTGTGAGTACAACAAGAAAAAAATGTATAAAGTCAAAAGGCAGTATAGAAAACTATATTTACAATACCATGTTTCTGGAAGAAGATTCAAAAACAGTGTATGAAAGGATCATTCAAAACAATAAAGATATCAAAACATAGCTACTGCAGAACTCTACCATCCAGTAAATAATAAGCATGCATGCACTGAGGCATGTAAGATTATTACTCACTAGAGAAATGAAAACAAACAACTGGCTTGTCTCCTCCCCAGCCCTCTCAACAAATAATATCCAAGTGTATTATTGTAGTCATGATGAGATGGTCCCAGGAGCTAAAAGAAAATGATGACTTCTTCCAGCAAACAAGCATCATGACAAGGTGTTTCCTTGATGGTGCCATAACTGGCTTCAACTGGCTTTTAAGGGGACTTGGAGAAAAGGATTTCAAACCTAAGTACAAATTGCACAAGAATCAACAGGTTTTTCTTTTTACTCCTCACTTATACAGTAAGTGCATCCGGACCACAGTTTTTTTGCTCTCCCCTCCTCCCAGCCCTCCACTTCCCTGCTCCCCCAGATCCAATTCATTTTCTTTCAGAAAAGAGCAGACTTCCCAGGGATATCAACAGAAGACCACACAAAAGTTACAGTAAAACTAGACTCAAGTCCTTATATTTGGGCTAGGGGAGGCAGCCAAGGAGGAAATGGATCCCAAATACAGGTGAAAGAATCAGTGACAGCCCCCACGCCCACTGTTAGGAGTCTCAGAAAAACACCAAGCTAACAACCATAACATATGTGCGGAGGACCTAGCACAGACCAATGCACAAGTTCTGAGGTTGCTGCTTCAGGCTCTGGAGCCCCTCTAGGCCTTGCGTATTAGATTCTGGTGTTTTTCCGGAGTCCTCATCCCATCTGGCTACTACAATTCTTCCCCCCACCCCCTCACTTTCCACCTCCCAGGCCCCTCTCCCTCCATTCCTCCACCTCGTCTTCTGATGGGTTTCCTGAGATCATGAAGATCTCCAATTTGGGCTTTCTCTGCTTCGCCTAATATGCTCTTATCTGGAGAAAGCCTCTCTGATGACCATTGAGCTAGGCACCAATCTATAAGTATAGGGTACTATCACAAAGAAACACTTCATTATTTCTTTTTTTCTATCCTAGGTCTCTGGCTATCCAACCTCCAGCCCCTGGTCAAACGGGTAGCATTGGGCAGGGGTTCCCTTTCATGGTATGTATCTCAAAGTAGTCCAGTCATTGGCTGGTCGCGGCACAGCTCTGAGCCTCCAGTAACCACACACCCACACCCCAATACCCTCCTCACTTGCAGGCAAGAAAGATTGTAGGCTGAAGGTTTTGAGGTTGATTGGTAGCCCAGTCCCACCATTTGAAGTTGCCCGGTTACAGAAGACGGCTTATTCAGACTCACTATTCTCCATTACGAAAGTTTTTGCCAGGGTCACCCTTGTAGAGTTCTGGAAGTTTCTCCTGCAATAGGTTTCCATGTCGTCCCCCAAATACTTCCAGTTTCAGTTGCACTATCCTCCCGATACTGCGTTCCTCCCTCTCCCCAAACTTGATCCTTCCTGTTCCCCTTCCCACCCATCCCAAGTCAGCCAGCAAAATGTTTTCTATTTCTCCTTCTCAATAAAATCCATGTGCATTCCTTAGAGCCCTTCTTGATTCTTAGCCATTCTGGGTTTATGTACTGTAACATAATTGCCATTTACTAAATAGCTAATATCCATGTATAAGTGAGCAATTATCATGTTGTATTTCTGGGTCTGGGTTAAAAATAGACAGACTTTTAAAAATAAACAAAAATAAAACAAACAAACAAACAAAAAACACTTGAGACCTACCCTGCTGACAGAGCTGAGTGTCTGAGGCATCGCCCCTGCTTTCCTGTACAAAGTATCGGGAAAGGTTAAGTGTTCGGGTCCGCATCAGGGTTTGTGTTCATTGCCTCAGTACATTCCCTGTGGACCTCAGTTGAACTTCGCTCAAACCTGAGAGTTTTATCTGTTTCCCTTCTGTGTAATCGGTCCGTAGCAAACTCCACACTAGAAGGAAGGACGGAAGGAAGGGAATCTACTGGAGCACTATCAAGCTAACTGATGTCCAGCTCCAGGCTTTTGTGACTTTACGCTGGCTTTGCTGCCCCCTAGTGCTGATAGCTTAAACTGTTTTAAAGCCTGGTGCAATAGGCGTTGTCTTTGGGGAAACCACAGCTTTCTGGGACAGTAATGCCAGAAGGATTGGACTAATTGGTTGGCTGATGACTAGTGTCCTGTTACATGGGGGACTGCGAATGGGAAATAGTGGTGTGCCCTGTAAGTAAGTCTTGGCATGATTACAAGAGTCAGAGAAGATGGTTTGGGGTTTGTGTTTATATTTTTAATCTCTCTCACATACTTCCTCCACTACTCTTCCCTCATTTACCCCTCCTCTGTTGATAATTTATGTCTGTTGTTCTTCACTTGAAGAAATGGACACTGAAAGGAGATGTTAAGACTTAAATTTTAAGAAGTCCAGAGATATTTGCACATTTGCTCAATTGTGTGACACTTCAGAACTTATAACAATTTTGCCCTTAAAATTAGAAACTAAACACAGATTCACTATACAGGGCAAAGTGGGAGAGTTCAATGGAGAAATAGACAAGTCAAAGTTATATGCCAGTTTCATGGAATTGTTTTTAGCCTTAGTATTATGGTGGATAATTTTATGTCTTCTTGACATTGGTTAAGATTAGCTGAGAAGAGTGAACTTCAATTTAAAAAAAAAAAATGCCTCTATAATTAGGTTGCAGACAAGCCAGTAGGGCATTTTCTTCTTTTATTTCTTTTATTTCTTTCTTTTATTTTACTTTTGTGAATAAAATCCTATTTTTTATCCATGTATCCCCTTGTTCAGACTTCCTTCCTCCTCTCGTCCCTCCCCATCACTCTCTCTTTTCCCCATCACTTTATCTCCTCCCCAGCAAGGGAAGGAGGTCCCAAGGTCCCAAGGTGGCTAAGTTCAACATCCACTCCAAGCAGATCTGCTTTCTTCACCCCCACATCAAGACTGAGTCAGCTGTTCCTCTGGAGGGAAAGGTCTCCATGGTGCCAGTCCATGGTGTTTCAGATTCCAAGCTGTACAGTGGTTGTGGTTTAAAGCTTGGACATTCTTAATTTTTTGTTTAAAGTCCACTAAGGAGTAAGTACATCCCCTGCTTATCTTTCTGGGTTTGTGACACCTCGTTCAGGAGGATATTCTCCAAATCCATCCATTTGCCTGCAAATTTTAGGATATCATTTTTTCTTACCGCTGAGTAGTACTCCATTGTATAGATATACCGCAGTTTGTTAATCCATTCTTCAGGTGAGGATCATCTAGGTTGTTTCCAGGTTCTTGCTATTACGAATAATGCCACTATGAACATAGTTGAGCTAATACCTTTGGAGTGTGAATGTGCCTCTTTAGGGTATACACCCAGAAGTGGTATTGTTAGATCTTTAGGGAAATTGATTCCCAGTTTTCTGAAAAACTGCCATACTGCATTCCAGAGTGGCTGAATAAGCTTATACTCCCACCAACAATAAAGGAGTGTTCCCCTTGCTCCACAACTTCTCCAGCATAGGCTGTCATCTGTGCCTTTTATCTTAGCCAATCTGAAAGGTGTCAGGTGCTATCTCAAAGTTGTTTTGATTTGCATTTCTTTGATGACTAAAGAAGGTGAGCACTTTTTCAGGTGCCTTTCTGCCATTCATAATTCTTCTGCTGAGAATTCCCTTTTTAGCCCTGAACCCCATTTTTTGAATGGGTTATTCAATGTTTTGGCTCTAGATTCTTGAGTTCTTTATATATTTTAGAGAACAGTCCTCTATCACTTGTAGGGTTGGTGAAACTCTTTTCCCATTCTGTAGGCTGTCCTTTTGTCTTATTAACTGTGTCTTTGGCTTTACAGCAGCTTCTCAGTTTCAGGAGGTCCCACTTATTGATCTTAGTGTCTGTGCCACTGGTGTTATGTTTAGGAAGTGGTCTCCTGTGCCACTTTCTTTTCTATCAAGTTCAAAGTGGCTGGGTTTATGTTAAGTCTTTGATCCACTTGGTTTTGAGTTTTATGCAAGGTGACAGGCTTGAATCTATTTGCATTTTTCTACACACTACCAACCAGCTATGCCAACACCATTTGTTAAAGATACTATCTGTTTTCCATTGAATATTTTGGGCCTCTTGGTCAAAGATCAGGTGTTCATAGGTTTTTGGGTTAATGTCTGAATCCTCAATTCTATTCCATTGATCCACAAGTTTGTTTTTATGCCAGTACCAGGCTGTTTTTATTACTATAGCTCTATAGTATAACTTGAAGTTGGGGGTGTTGATGTCTCCTGAGGTTCTTTTGTTGAGCAAAATTGTTTCAACAGTCCTGGCTTTCCTGTTATTCCAAATGAAGTTGAGTATTGTTCTTTCAAGGTCCAAAAAATATTGTGTTGGGATTTTGATGGGCAGTGCATTGAATCTGTAGATTGCCTTTGGTAGAATTGCCATTTTTACTATGTTGATCCTACCTATCCAGGAGCATGGGAGGGTTTTCCATTTTCTGATATCCTCTTCAACTTCTTTCCAGTGATTTAAAGTTTTGTCAAATAGAATTGCTACTTCTTTGGTTATCATTACTCCAAGGTTTTTAATGCTATTTGCAACTGTTATAAAGAGTGATGTTTCCCTTATTTCTATTTCAGTTTTTTTATCTTTAGTGTATAGAAGGGCTACTGATTTCTGTGAGTTAATATTGTATTCTGATACCTGGCTGAAGGTGTTTATTAGCCGTAGAAGTTCTTTGGAAGAATTTTGTGGGTCACTTATATATACAATCATATCATCTGCAAATAGAGATAGTTCCACTTCTTCGTTTCCAATTTGTATCCCCTTAATCTCCTTTCGTTCTCTTATTGCTTTAGCTAAAACTTCAAGAACTATATTGAATAGATAAGGGGAGAGAGGACATCCTTGTCTAGTTCTTGATTTTAGTGGGATTGCTTTGAGTTTTTCTCCATTTAGTTTAATGTTGGCTGTTGGCTTCTTGTAAATCGCCTTTATTATATTTAGATATTGTCCCTGTATTCCTGATCTGTCCAGAGCTTTTATCATAAAGGAGTGTTGGATTTTGTCAAAGGCTTTTTCATCATCTAAGGATATGATCATGTAGTTTTTTTTTCCTTTAGTTTGTTTATATGATGGATGACGTTTATGGTTTTCATATGTTGGACCATCCCTGCATTTCTGGGATGAAGCCTACTTGGTCGTGTGGATGAATTTTTTATACATTGTTGTATGTAGTTTGCTAAAATTTTGTTGAGAATTTTATTATCAATATTCATGAGGGAAATTTGTCTGTAATTCTCCTTCTTTGTTGTGTCTTTGAGTAGCTTGGGTATTAGGGTAATTGTAGCCTCATAAAAGGAATTTGGTAATATTTTTTCAGTTTCTACAGTGTGAAATAGTTTGAGGAGTAATGGTAGTAATTCTTCTTTGAATGTCTGGTAGAATTCTGGACTGAAACCATCTGGACATGGGCTTTTTTTCTTGGGAGCCTTTTATGACAGCTTCAATTTCCTTAAGGTGTATAGGTCTGTTTAGGTAATTAATCTGTTCGTCATTTAATTTTGGTAAATGGCATCTGTCCAAAAAGCTGTCCATTTCTTCTAGGTTTTTCATTTTGTGGAATATAGATTTTCAAAGTATGCTCTGATAATTCTCTGGATTTCCTAGGGGTCTGTTTTTATGTCCCCCTTATCATTTCTGATTTTGTTGATTTGGATACTCTCTCTCTGCTTTTTGATTATTTTGGATAAGAGCTTATCTATATTGTTGACTTTCTCAAAGAAGCAACTCTTTGATTCATTGATTCTTTGTAATGTTCTTTCTGTTTCAATTGTATTGATTTCAGCTCTAAGTTTGATTATTTCCTGACGTCTACTCCTTCTAGGTGACTTTGCTTCTAATTGTTCTAAGGCTTTCTACTGTGCTGTGAGTTCTCTAGTATGAGATTTCTCTAGATTTTTCATATAGGCGCCTAGTGCTATGAATTTTCCTCTTAAGACTGCTTTCATTGTGTCCCACAAGTTTGGGTACATTGTAGATTCATTTTCGTTAAATTCTAGGAAGACTGATTTTTTTCTTATATTCTTCCTTGACCTAGAGGTGATTCAGTTGAGTGATGTTTAGTTTCCATGAGTTGGTAGGCTTTCTGTGATTCTTGATGTTGTTGAACTCTAACTTTAGGCCCTGGTGGTCTGATATGATACAAGAGATTATTTCCATTTTTTTATCTATTGATCTTTGCTTTATGACCATGAGTATGATGTTTTGGGAAAGGTTGTAAAAGGACTTTGAAACTTTGTTCAAGAAAAGCAGCTGAGTGTTCATTGCTTGGTTCTGGGGAAGCTTGGGAGAGAATGTTGAGGGCAGCACAGAGAATGAAGGCCTGGCTTGTGACATTTAAAGACTCCATTGGGGGTCATTTGTCATTCTTGATTAAGATTCTGTGATTCTGGTTAGCTGGGGCTGTGATTATCAAGATACCAGACTACTAAACTGAAACCTTTGCTTTGCTGAGTTACTTAATGGGAGCTGAGGAAAAAGTGGTAATTAGGAAGCAATCAGTACTGTTTAGGTGAAATATTCTGGGAAGTGTTTCCTCAGAGTTAGCACACAGAAACTGTGTTCCAGAGGTGGCCAGGGTTGTACCTCATGCTGGCAGCCAAAGCTGGTGGTCAAAAAGTCACCCAGGTGGTACTGACTGAAGGCATGGAGGGGTCATGGATATCAGCAGACGTTTGGAACTGTGAGAGGCTAGGAGAGGCCTTTGGTGAATGTGCAGCCTCAGTAGCAGCTGAAGACCCCAAATTGAAGGGGTCAGTCATTCAAAGAAATTAAGGCTTGGATCCATGAAGAAAGCTAGGAGAGGCTATTGTTGAAAGTATAGCCAAGTTGCAGCCAAAGACACCAGCATTTTGAAGATACCAGTGCCGTAGTATAATCACCAAGAACAGCAGCAGCAGTGGAGTGGAGCCAGCAGGAGCCAAGAAGACCAGCTGTGTGTGCTGCAGAGGGAAGCTGGAGGAGCCACCCAAGCCCCAGGGAAGAGCCCAGAAGATCATGACTGATCCCGGCATTGAACATTGCATTATTTACTCAGTTGGCATTGCTTTTATGATTGTGGCTGTGACCTGGTTCTTCCCTCTTGAAATAAGAAAGTGTTTAACTTAATTTTGATTTTTTTTTGTAAGAGCCCACAATTGAGAAATCTTTAACTCTAAAGAGATTTAAAATTTTAAATGAGATTGGCTATTTAAAATGGACTGACATTCTAACATATTTGAATTTATAAAGACCGTGGGACTTTTACGTCATTTGTGTTTTTAATAAGAAATCTTGGGGCTGAATGAGAAAGGAATGGCCATGGTTTAATGGTGATATGTTTGTGTCAAGTGGACAAGAGATCAATTGTGGGGATAGTTTTATGCCAATTTCACATGGGCTGGGGTCACCTGATTTGAAGGAGACTCAATTTAAAACATGCCTTCCTAAGACCTGACTGTAGGAAAGCCTGTAAGCCATTTTCTTAATTAGTAATCAATGTGGCAGAGCCCAGCCCACTGCAGATGGTACCATTTCTAGATGGTGGCCCAGGGTTCTGTAAAAAGCAGGCTAAGCAAAACATGAGGAGCAAGGCAGTAAGCAGCATCCCTCCATGACCTCTGCATCAGATCCTGTGTCAGGTTCTTGTCCTATTGAGTTCTTGTTCTAGGCTCCTTCACTAATGAACAGCAATATAGAAGTGTGAACCAAATAAACCCCTTCCATCCCAAGTTGCTTTTTGGTCATGGTGTTTCATTGCAGCAATAGAAACTCTAAGAGGTAATTATTGTGATAAAAATGTCTAGCAGAAGAATCAACTTAATATACTGTTAAAAACAAAGACAAATGCAAGCAGTGTGTGTTAGTTATAAAGGTGAAAAAGGTGCACTGTTGAAGTAGCATGAAAGACCTGATAAAGTCATCAAATAATCTTGTTACAGAAACTTCCTAAAATGTTTGTGTATTAATTTTTAAAAAGTCATGGAGCTAGCCTATAATGGGATTAATACTTAGCATAGGCTAACACATAAAAAGCCTGGTGCCTGAAATGGTTATTCTTTTGAAATTGATGGCTCATGCAAGTCCGTTGATCATCAAATGCTATAAGCTTTGCCAATGCTCTTAGTTACCCTCAATACTGAGCTGTAAGATCCTATTGAAAAAGACATGATGGGGTTGGAGATTTAGCTCAGTGGAAGAGCGTTTGCCTAGCAAGCGCAAGGCCCTGGGTTCGGTCCTCAGCTCCAGAAAAAGAAAAGAAAAAGACATGACATACTTTAGTCAGTAGAGGAAGAAACCAAGCCAGTATTAATCTGAGAAATCATCCCTACTGACTAATTTCATGGTGCTGAAATGTACTATGCAGCCTAACTAAAGAGAAAAGTAGTCACTGCCCTTACACAGCAGTGACTCCTGGAAGCTGCAATAATGATATACCCTGGCAAAATATGCCCACTTGTTCAATAATGACATCAGTGTTACTGGAGTAACCAACCAATTTCTGCTTAGATTGAAGATGGAAACTATGCTTGGCACCAGTCTTGGAGCCAAGAACCTATGGCTAAACAGGTCATAGACCCTAAATCTGAACAAACTACTATTATCATACTAATGGGACATTGTATTAAACTAATTTTTAATGACTTATTGAATTTAAACCTCATCATAGAAGCTTCTTTTGCTGTAGATGGTGATTAACAGAAAGACCTGCAACTGCTTAAGTATAGAGAATAAGAGACTGTGTGAAGTGGTCAACCCTAAACAGAACATCACATACCCTCCTTCAAGAATCAGAGATGATCTCATAAGAGAGAGTGTAAAGACGTTAAGAATCAGAGGAATAGGTGACTATAATGGTTCCATGTTTTCTGGATATAGAGGGAAGTTGCACATATGATCTCGTAGGCAGTAGTGATTGTATACACAGGACATGGGCAAGCTCAGTCTTGATCAAATTCCAGCATGGAGGGAAAGTAGATAATGAGTTTCATCCCTAATTGAGTAACTATTGGTAATTGTTAGTAACTGGAAAAGGAAGAGATAGCTTTTGAGAGTGTGGCCATTGATAGGTTGACCACATTCTAGCAGAAAGCCACACACCCAAGAGTATATAGACAGAATAACAACTGATGGGTGTTTTTTTTAAAAAAAAAAAACTAAAGATAGTGTTGAGTAGATATAAAATGGTGGTAGATATGGGGAAAACAGGAGAGGGGTGTGTATATGATCAAAAAACAGTGAGTAAAATGCTCAAAGAATTAATAAAAACATTTTAAATATGTACTGTGGGCAGAAAAGTACTTATGAGAACATACCACTGAAATCAAATTTAAAAAGTGGCATAACCATTTGGCAAATATCTTATCTAACATAAAATTTATGAAAATATTATAGCTATCAGATTAAATTTTTTTAAATGACACTTTTACTGATATACAATTCACACAATTTACCCATTCAAAGTATAATATTCCTTCCTAAAATTTTCAGAATATCTCTACATATTTATGTGGTATGGGATAATAGTTAAATGCACATGCACAAACAAAATGTGTAATGTTCAAATAAGAAAAATAAACACTTCCAACTCCTCAACGTTTTGTGATTTCTTTGGACTGTAAATTGGCAGTGCCCTGTCTTCTAACTCTTGAGAAGTTTCGTGGAGCATCAGAATCAGTCCAAAGCAGGCCTTCCTATCCAATGTCTCTGCCCTATTATCTCACTTTCCACCATCCCCCTTTCCAATCTCTAATAATTGTAGTTCCAGTATTTTATTGTGAAATCAGATTTTTAACATCAACAAATGATGGTAAATAAGCAGTATTTCATCTTTCTGGGTTTGTTTTATTTCACACACCATGCCCCCAAATTCAATTCATCTTGCTGCAAATGACAGAATTTCATTCACTCTTTCTATGGGTCAATAATGTTCCATTTTGTGTATTATCACAATTTATTTACCCATTAATTCACCAGTGGACATGTGGACTGGTTCCATCTCTTGGCTATTGTGGACAGCATCCCAATGACCGTGTCCATGCAGATGTGGTGGATGTCACCCCTCAGGATGTGCACTCAGTGATAGGGTTGCTAACTCATTCTTCCTTTCTTCTCCTCCACATACTGTCTCACTGCACTCTGTTCTTCTCAAAGTATGCATCTTGCCTTTGCCTTGATACTTTCTTCCACTTGTTTCCCCTTCTTCTTGTCTTCATTTCATGTGCTGTGTATGTTTAGTAGTATAAATCACTCCAGTACAAAGATAAACCGGCAAAATCATAAACATTATGAGAAAGGAATGGGTTTTAAACAGCTTTATAAATAATACTGGTAAGCTCAAGGAATTGCTTGTATATTTAGGGAAAGAAATTATTTCATTCCACAAAGCACCTATGAAAAAAAATTATTCAATCTTGAGGGGAAAAAAAAATTACTCTCTTTAGGCTCCAGTTTGGATTTTCCTCAAATCTATGCAGAGTCCTATCTATCTGCTATTTTATGTTCCTTCACAAATTATTTTATTCTTCATCATTTCCTTAATAACTGTCAGTGTATTTTTAATTAACTACAGTGATGCATTCTCATCCTCTGACTATCATTTCCTCCCTAGGAGACACGATCTACTGAAACAAGGCTTTGACTGACAGCTTTGCCTTGACTCCAGTCCGCTTCCTCCATGACTCCGGTACCAGGTTTTACTCCCTCCCAAAGATCTCTCTTTGGAGACACTTGCCAAGGCATCCCCATTTAACTTCAGTTTAAAACACGTAAGTAGACTTTACTTAGAACTTTCTAAAGAAGTCATTAAACGTGTTCCCTTTGTCAGTGCCATCAGTGGGCTTCTCCTGTGCACACACCTCAGCTTCACTGCTTATACCCTCCACCTCACATTCTTAAGAGGTACAATAAAAAGAAATGACAGTCATGTCATTTTTAGGGAATGAATAGAATTTCCAATTTATAAAGGGAAGACTTGAAATCTCAACCAATTAAGTATGTTTCCCTAAAAGAATAGCCAAAATCTGAAATCTGACCATGTCAGGTGCTGAAGAAGACACAGATATCATCTGCACTGAGAACTCACATTTTTGAAACAGAACATGCTTTTGTTAGGGGAGGTCTGTGTCCCCATAGCACAGTGGGAGAAGTACTGAGCTTCAGGCAGCAAGGGAGCTCAAACACCCACGTGTGCTTAGAAAAACTACTTAGCCCTATAAAAGCTTGTTTTTCCCAATTGTTATATCAGCACAACTGATACTGTAAAGAGCTGTAGTGACAAATGTGCATTGTCATAGGTCATTTCTGATGGGGCTTCTTGGTCATAGTAATGAGAGAATTCCAGGCCTGTGACTTGCTGTGACACACCTTTCTTCCATTCTTTACCTTCCCCATTTATAAAATGATAATGATAAAATTCTCTAGCTCATATGTTACTACCTAACTCATAAAGGCAAATTATCTTCTTAAAAAGCACTCTGACTTGAGTTTATTTCTCTTTTTTCTTTTTCTTAATCTAAAAAGTTTTTTTTCACATCTACTACTGCTCCCCCTTCCTTCCCTTCTTCCAGTCCCTCCCAGTCCTACCTCAGCCTCCTCCCACCCCATCCCCTCATCCATTCCCCAAGGAGGGCAAGGAGTCCCAAGGTGGGTCAGTTCAGTCTGACATATCCAGTTGAGGTAGGTCTGAGACCCTGAACCCAGTATTAAAGTTAGGTGTTCCTCTGTAGGGAATGGGCTCCGAGATGTCAATTCATGCACCAGAAACACAGTCTGATTCTACTGCAAGAGGCTCCACAAACTCTCTCTTCCTCCCTCCCTCCTCTCTCTCTCTCTCTCTCTCTCTCTCTCTCTCTCTCTCTTCAACTGGACTGGGAGCTTAACCTGGTGTTTAGCTATGGATCTCTTCTTCTGCCTCTATCCATTGCTGGATGAAGGTTCTATAGTGACAATTAGGGTGGTCATCTATTTGATTATAGGGAAAGTCCTGTTAGACACCCTCTTCTACTATTGCTTGGAATCCTAGCCAGGGACACCGTGTGTGTTCTTGGAGTTTCCTTAGCACCAGGTTTCTTTCTAACCCCACAATAGCTCCTTCAATCAAGATATGCATCTCTTTTTTATCCCTCTCTGTTGCTCCTCTCAACCATCTCCTTCTCTCACAGTTTGTTCCCACCTCCCCTTGCTCACTCCCTGTTATGATCTCAATTTACTCAGGAGATCTTCTTTATTTCTCCTTCCCAGGAAGATCCCTGGATGTCTCTCTTAAGTTCCTTCTGCAGGCAAATGGATAGATTTGGAGTATCATTCTGAGTGAGACAACATAGGCCAAGAAAGACAGACATGATATGTACTCACTCATAAGTGGATTTTAGACAAAAAAGCAAAGAATACCCAGACTGCAAACCACAGCCCCTGAACAGGGAGGGAACAACTGGTATAGTTTATTTCTTAAGAAAACAGGCTCAACAAAATTTGAAGATGCAATTTGTTTCCACTTTTGGCCTCCAGGGGGCAGCAATGTTGCATAACTGAATATCTGTGTTGGAAAAAAAAAAAAAAAAAAAAAAAAAACAAAAAAAAACAAACAAACTTGTCAGAGAGCCTTTTTTACCTCACAAGTCTGTAGGATGCTGTTCTGAGTAGAAAGGGGCCAGAGCAGTCGTTGCTAAGGTAGCACCTCTCAGTTAATAGTCCTCAAGCCTTGTCCACAGGGAACTCTTCAGTTCATGTTCTGCACATTTCTGCTCAGGGAGACTTCCCAGAATACATCTCCCCGAATAGCCATGTTCTCAGTGACCATTCTGCTATTGGGCATGTTCTTCTCACTGAGTAAGTATTTTTTTTTCATTCCCTGCCTTTGTTTCCACAGAAGAAACATGTTCCTATTCAGAATCTACACAAGGGACATAGTCTCATTACAGGTAGGTCTGTCCTGGTCTCACTGATGTTGCATTGGTATTACAGGAGGAACCGGAGCCCAGTCAGTGACCCAGCCTGATGCTCACCTCACTGTCTCTGAAGGAGCCTCACTAGAGCTCAAATGCAGCTATTCTTATGGTGCAACACCTTACCTCTTTTGGTATGTCCAGTATCCTGGCCAAACCTTCCAGCTTCTCCTCAAATACTTTGGAGGAGACACTCTTGTTAAAGGCATCAATGGCTTTGAGGCTGAGTTTTCAAAGACTAACTCCTCCTTCAACCTGAGGAAATCCCCAGCCCACTGGAGCAACTCAGCCAAGTACTTCTGCGCTCTGAGTGACACAGTGCCTGAGACTGCAGGGTGAGCTGAGCAAAAACCTCCTGAGACTTTCTGGGACTTTGAGGGCAAGCCATGAAGGGTTCATAGCAAGGTCACTAGTAAAGAAAATGATCAAAATGGAGAAGCAGGGATCTGAAGAATGTTTGACTCTTTAAAAAGAAACAGAAATGTAGTATATTCCTTATTGTACTATAGAGTCATGTCAGAATGAATTTAGAAATGAACTTATCCTTCTGCATGGATACAATGTCCTTGTGCTAGACACACTGTACTCAAGACTACAGTATAGTGTGACCAGGCTTGGTCTCCTGACTGTCCCCAGTCACCTAAAAATGCTCCTGAGGAAACCAACATCTGTGTTTTAACTGTAGTAACAATAGCATTTCTGTCTATAACATGAATTATCAGAGATTTCGCCCTCACCCCTCACATATAACTCATTGAGAAATCATTTGTCCTGCCTTAAAAATTGATCTGCTCTCTAGCCACTACTACCTCCTTGACCAAACTGTGATGAGTTTCTGAAAGGCTTTGCCGCATGTTCTACTACAGTCTACTTTGAACACAACAACCATTGTGGTTCCTTAACACAAAACTATGCCACACTTGGTTCAAATCCTTGCAATAGCATCCTGCTATTCCCTGAGCAAAATAAAAGTCCTCATAATAACCTGGTGCAGTCTCCACAGTAGAAGAAGCATGTCCTGTTACATGTTAAAGGCTGCTTAAAAATGTCAAACCCCACTTCTACAGGCAAATGAAAATATCCTCTAAAAACCATAGATAAATACAGCCATTCTCAAATAAAAACAAATGACAGGAATTCATCCCGAGACGTCTAAAAGAAACACTTGTTTCACAAACACTCCACTATGTCTCTTTTTCTTTCTCCATCCTCCCTTATGATTTCTTCCTCTTGATATCATCTTTTACACACACCACACACACACACACACACACACACACCTATCCACATATGAGAAAAAACTTAGAGCATTTGTCTTTATGGCAGTTGCCTTGTTCTTATTATAATGATTCTCTCCAGAGTGAGGAGGAGGGCTGGCGAGAGGTAGGCAGGCAGATGGGGGAAGGCAGTGGATGAGAAGTGTGAGTAGGAACAAAATACAATCAATGTGTGTGCCTGAAAATGCCATGGAATACATAGTGAAATCTAGTACTTTCTATCCTAACTATAAACAAGATGAAAATGAATGTCATAATTTTAAAGAGAAATCAGAAAGTAAGCTTCTGGCTGGAGGGAGAGGCTATTCAAGAAAATTGAACTTCAAGAGTGAAAGGAAATGCCAAGTCTACAGTAAAACACAAGAAACAAATCTTCTCTTTTTAAAATAGGTATATTAAGATAAAATGATATACAGAAGCTGCCTCTATTTAATACACAATTTGACACAAGTGCACGCGCTTGAAGACATGGTCACAATAACCCTTTGGGGACTTGTTTGCTGACATTGTTCCTACTTCTAAGCATCTTGCATACAGTCTGTCCACTTGGGTCCTGAGTTCCCATTTGGTTGGTATGTTACTGACTCAGCATGTGGCTGCTCAGTTTCTAGAGCTGACTCTTGCATGACTGAAATATTGGCACCACTGGAAGGTAACTCCCCAGTTGCCCCTCTCTATTCCACCCCTTAGAAATACTGTTCTACTCTGTGACCTTAAACATGACTGTTGTTGGTTACACTTGTCAGTGGATTTAATAAGTATTTGCTGTTCTATGACTGACATATTTCATTTAATACAATGCCATCTACATCCATCCACCTCATCACAAATACCAGAATGTCCTTCATTTTCAAAACTAAATGTCAGTATGATACATTTTATTCTATCATTGTCAGTGAGTTTCCAGGTTGTTTCTATTCCTTGGTACATTTAAGACAAATGGGTTAGATGTGAACAAAAGACCTACAACTCTAAAACTACTGAAGACAATATAAAGAAAGAGAATTCATTCTGTTGATCTTGAAAATTACTTTTGTGTACATATCAAAATCACAAGCAAGAGCAGCAAAACACTGCAAGCAAAATTGCGTAAAATGGAAAGGCTCTGAACTACAAAATGAAACTTATAAAACAATAAAGGATTCATAAGCTGCCTATCTGATAAGAGACTGGAACCCATTATATAACTCTTATACCATAGCAATTAAAAGATCCTGATTTTAAATGGCTATTAAGAAATATTCATTAAGAAAACATGAGACTAGCAGCAGCTATACCAAGAGGTGTTCATTATCTTTTTTAATTTATTTTTACTTTATTATTATGAACAAAGAAGTCACACTTTCTATCCTTGTATATCCTTATTCAAGGTCCCTTCCCCCTCCCACCATATCAGGTCATTCTCTCTTCTCCACAACTCCCCATCCCCTCTCTGGGCAGGCGGCAGGCAGTCCAAAGGTCCTGATTTTCCAATATTGCTTAGTTGAGCCTCCACTCCTGGCAGATCCAGTTTTCTCCCCACAACCTCAAGACTGAGTCAGGTGTTCCTCTAGGGGGGAGTGGGATCCAAGGAGTCAGTCAAAGATGTTTCTGATCGCAAGCTGTTCAGTGGTTGTGGCTTGCAGCTTGGGCATGCTTTGCTTTTTTCTTGTTTGTTTGTTGGTTTGTTTAGAGTCCATTAATGAGTGAGTACATCCCCTGCTTATCTTTCTGGGTTTGTGATAACTCGCTCAGGAGGATATTCTCCAAATCCATCCATTTGCCTGCAAATTTTAGGATATCATTTTTTTCTTACTGCTGCGTAGTACTCCATTGTGTAGATGTACCACAGTTTGTTAATCCATTCTTCATTTGAGAGACATCTAGGTTGTTTCCAGGTTCTTGCTATTACAAATAATGCTGCTATGAACATAGTTGAGCTAACGCCTTTGGAGTGTGACTGTGTATCTTTAGAGTATACACCCAGAAGTGGTATTGCTGGATCCTTGGGGAGATTGATTCTCAGGTTTCTGAGAAACCGCCATACTGCATTCCAAAGTGGCTGAACAAGCTTACACTCCCACCAACAATGGAGGAGTGTTCCCCTTGCTCTGCATCCTCTCCAGCATAGGCTGTCCTCTGTGTCTTTTATCTTAACCAATCTAACAGATGTCAGGTGGTATCTCAAAGTTGTTTTGATTTGCATTTCTCTGATGGCTAAAGATGATGAGCACTTTTTCAGGTGCCTTTCAGCCATTCATAATTCTACTGAGAATTCCCTTTTTAAATCTGAACCCCATTTTTTGATTGGGTTATTCAAGGTTTTGGGCTCTAGATTCTTGAGTTCTTTATATATCTTAGAGATCAGTCCTCTATCACTTGTAGGGTTGGTGAAAATCTTTTCCCATTCTGTAGGCTGACGTTTTGTCCTATTGACAGTGTCCTTGGCTTTATAGAAGCTTCTCAGTTTCAAGAGATCCCACTTATTGATTGTAGATTTTAGTGTCTGTGCCACTAGTGTTATATTTAGGAAGTGGTCGCCTGTGCCAATTTGTAGAAGGGTATATCCCACTTTCTTTTCTATCAAGTTTAAAGTGGCTAGGTTTATGTTGAGGTCTTTGATCCACTTGGATCTGAGTTTTGTGCAGGGTGATAGGCTTGGATCTATTTGCATTTTTCTACACACTACCATCCAGCTATGCCAACACTATTTGTTAAATATACTATCCATTTTCCATTGAATATTTTGGGCCTCTTTGTCGAAGATCAGATCATAGGTTTTTGGGTTAATGTCTGGATCCTCAATTCTATTCCATTGATCTTTAAGCAATAAGAAAGTGAGAGGCTGAATTAAGGTGGACACCACATCAAAAATGGTAAGGCTTTGGTAAAATTGGGAGCCTTGCACACTCTTGATAACAGTGTAACATGATACAGCTGCTGTACACAATATTGATATTGCTCAAAAACTTAAAAGTAACTATCACATGATTCAGCAATTCAGTTTCTGGGAATATATCCGAAGGGCTAAAATCATCATCTCAGTTTTATTCTCCTTATACTGTATAGACATATGTATATACGTATAAATTCTGCACTCCTTGTTCCCTACATATACTACATAAGTCTCTCTTTTTGAGATGTTGAAAATGCATATTGTTGCATTCTGATATTTTGGAGGTGTGAAGGTGTAAGATATCTGATACCTACATTCTAAGGAGAGGAAGGTAACCAATGCAGTTTTAAGACTTAGGTATTTTTCTTTAAAAAGGTGAAATAACATTTATCCGACTATGAATAGTTAAGTGCTGTATTTTACACAATCCATTAATACAATTAAAGAGAACTAGGTAAAAAAAATAAGTGATGAAATTTATAGATAAATAAATAGCTAACAACCCATGAAGTTTCTCTAAAAGGAATAGAAATTGAAATAATAGTTACCAGAGCCTGAGGCGGGTGTGGGCTGACAAGGAAGAATCACAGATACATAACTTATATTCTATAGCACAATATATTTCCAATTATAGTTGACCACAATTAAAACAGAAGAGTGGGCTTTTATATTTCAAGTACAGAAAAATTATATATGCCTGGGGTGATAGATAATATGTCAGTCACCCTGATCTGGTCATTATTTTGTAAGTGTATGAAGTATCACATTGTATCCCATGAATATACACAGTTGCATTTTTGCTACATTGTGTTAATAACAAAAATGTAAAAAAAAAAACATTTATTGCTATGCTTTTAAATATCTGGTAGCAGTTATTTTCTTGCTCATAAATAACAATGTTTATATCTTGGGTTATATAAAACACACATTACTTTCATATAAATTAACTAAGTCTAATAAAAATTATCTCTAGCCACTCAATGTGGTAAGTCTCCTTTGTGATGTTGTCATTTTAAAGAGTTGTATGTTTAAAAATCCATGCCACAAAGACATTTTTAAAATTTTTTTCTTTTTGAGATTATAATTACAAAACTAAATATAGAGTTTTCAGAGTCGTGCTAGGTAAACAACTAGGCTATTCTAGAAGCAGAGTGTCCTTCCTGAAATGGCTAACTCAAGGAACTTTGCAATTGTCATGGGCCTATCATCTCAGGGCTGTCTGAAGAGCACCTCTAACTACAGGAAAAAGCTTTGAGCCAGATTAGCTGGGTAGAGATCTAGGGTGAATCATAGACTGGATTGGGACATCTAGTGACAAGCTTGAGACACACTGATGAGAGACTTCTCAGAAAGGTGCCTATGCCATATAAAAAACCAAATCCACTCTGTACCCCTGGTACTCTCTTCATTTTATTCTTCTCTGATTTAACATGTAATTTCAACTCATTAGAGGAATGTCATCTGCCCTGTCACCCTTTGTTGTCATTTGGCTAAGTTTTCTCAAAGAACACAGATTGGATGCACACTGCTCTCAGTCCCTGAGTGCTGGAATAGGGTGAAGTTGCCTAACTGTATTTTTTTTTTACCTCTTTATCTTTTTATTCTGCCCTTATACAAAGCTATTTTATCTCCTTTTATCTTTATTGTTCACATTTCTATGTACTTTCTCTTCCACTGTGATTCTCCTTTATTGCTCTAATACTTATCACTAGCCTTACATGGCTTATTTCCTGTCCATCCCTACCCTTAGTAACACCCTGGGTCATGATACATCATGCCAATTCTTTAACATCTCCATTATTATAATGGCAATAATTACTGTTTCTAACTGAATATTGTTGAATTTTAATAGTGGGCCTAAGCATTAG
The DNA here is from genome assembly GCA_004025045.1 of Sigmodon hispidus. Classification (NCBI taxonomy): domain Eukaryota; kingdom Metazoa; phylum Chordata; class Mammalia; order Rodentia; family Cricetidae; genus Sigmodon; species Sigmodon hispidus. The sequence continues at coordinate 30,745 of PVIH01010433.1, read as the reverse complement.
TTGTTGCTTCCCCTGAAGAAGATATTTTAGAGTAGAGTTGGACATACAGTATAGGGCTATAAACATATAAATGAGGGTTTAGCTATACAGCTGCAACACTAGTCTAGTGAGGAAAAATGGCATGTCAACAGCCTTCTCATTCTTGAACACTGCAAATGCTTTCACTGAAAAACTAAGGGAGATTTTTTTTTAATTTAGATAATAATATCATTCAAGATGTACAAGGCTTAACTCAAAAACATAAGAGCCATGAAAAAATCAAGACAGCATTATTCCTTTGATAATCGTTAATTCCATAATAATGGGCTCCAGTGATAATAAACAAGATGAAACCCTGGACCAAAAATTCAAAAGATGATTGCTTATTTGAATGGATAATAAAATCAAAGATAACACAAATATACTCATGAAAGAATCTAAAGATACAGCAAACAGCTGAATAAAATTGAGAAGAGACAGCATCTTGAACAAATGGTGCTGGTCAAAACATATTGAACAATGAAAATAAATCCACATCTATAACTTGGGACAAAACTTGACTCCAAATGGATCAAGTACCTCAATGTAAGAGCAGATACCCTGAACATGGTAGGATTTCAACTTGTTGGCATGGGAAGACTTTCTGAACAGGACACCAATAGCAAAGGCACTAAGACCAAAAATTAAGAAACAAAACCTAAATAAACTATGAAGCTTCTGTATGGCAAAGGACACGATCATTTGGCAAAATGAAGGCTAAAAAACATCTTTACAATTATATGATAGAAGCAGAGTGTCTAAAATATATAAAGAACAACAACAAACTCTGGACATCAAGAAAAAAATAACCAAATTAAGAGTTAGATACAGAACTATATAGAGAGTTCTCATAAGATAAAACACAAATGGCTGAAAAACAGAAAGAAATGTTCAATAATCTCAGTCATCAGGAAAATGCAAATCGAAACTCTACTGAGATTTCATCTTGGACAAGTCAGAATGTCCAAGAGCAATAAAATAAGTGACGGCTCATGCTGGTGAGGATGTGAAGTAGGCAGTGCCTCAGAAAGCTTGGAAAAGATCTGCCCCAAGATACAGCTATACTGCTCTTAGCATGTATTCAGAGGACTTCATCCTAATATAAAGATATTTGCTTATTCATATTCATTGATGCTCTATTCATAATAACCAGAAACTGGAAACAGCCTATGTGTCCATCAGCTGAAGAACAGATAATGAAAACATGGTACATTTATGCAACAGTGTGATTTAGCTCTTTAAAAACGAGATTGTGAAATCCACAAGTAAATCAATGGAACTAAAGTAGAATCATCTTGAATGAAGTAATCTAGACCCTAAAAGACAAATGTTTTTTCTCTTACATTTGGATATTAGCTTTTTTTTGAACATGTTAAATATTTTATTCACATTGTTTATTTACTATATTCACCTGGAAAACACATGAATCCAAAAATACATTATTTTACATTTTTTTTTCAAAACAAGTTGCTTTTGAGGTTAAACTCTAAACATATAGGTCTTCAGCCTGCATTGCTATTCAGTGCCTCCTCCTTTGACAGTCCCAGCTCTGGAAAATGTCAGGCTCAGGGGCAGTTCACCTTGTTACAGGTCATTAACCCCTTGCATGCCAATGGCTGATGAGGGAATGTCAGTGCAGACTTCAGCTCATGAACGTTTATTGACGTAAATTTACTGTTCTTATTTTTGTCAAGAGAATCTGTTGTAGAGTTTGCATACTCATCAGGTAAGAAAAGAAAAGAGACTGACCATGTGTTCGGTGTTATGGGCTGTTAGGACATTTTCTGCTCTGTAAGGGTTTAACGTCTTAGCCCCAGAGGGAATCAATGGATTCTGATTGGGTCATCTTGACAGTTTGAATCACTGAAACAGCAGTGATTTGGAAATTAATGCACATGTCTGTTGACTAGGTCTCTGTAGAAACGATGCTAGCTACTAGTGAGGGGAAAGGGCCCTGTGATCTCAGTGACAATTCCCAATGTGACTAATTACAAGTAGGTAAGTTCAGAAGGATTGGCTGTGGATCAAGTGTCTGTGGCTGAGTGGTCAATAATGATGATTTGGTTAAGAAACTCATTAACTTAGGCTACATCCAATTAGGTCCCAGCTTGAGTGGCTTAGCTTTTTTATTAAGAAATTCTTCTATGAAATATGACTAATAATTTCAGATCTTAAATAAGCATATCTTACATCTCAGCCTCTCCTAAAAATTAACCCCAAGTAAGCTACCTCAGTTGACCACTCAGAGCCTCTGGAATGGGAAGATCATGTGTCCTTAACGGTGCAATGGGGCCATTTTTTTTAAGCAGCACCCATAACACTGACTACCTTGGCTTCAAACACTTCATTAGGGAAGCAATGTCTCACCAAGTTGCCACAAAAGACCATCCCTTCCTCCCACTTGGGATGAAGATGCCTGCCATCGCCCCAATAGACAACAACTGAATCCAATGTAAGCTGAGACATGTAGAAATTTTATCATTGTGTTTGTAGGTTTTGAAGGGGGGGAAGGAGACTTTCAAATGTCTCTCTTAAACTGATTGTTTCAAACAATAGAAATCCACCAAAAGAGCTCCGCACTGGTGTCCATCATAGTTTGTCTTCCTGCCACCCGTGTGCATTTTTTCCAAATTTGTACACTAACCTCCGGTCAACCCGCTTCAAAATACCCATTTTATAGTAGTATCTCAGGGCTCTGCTCAACTTTTCATATGTCATTCTGTTGTTTTTCTTCCTTTGTCCCCACTTCTTGGCCAGAGCTTCTGATTTAACCACTCGGAAAATGCCCTGCTCCCTGTCTTCCCATTCCAGGATGCCACAGTTTTCTTCAGGAGAAAGAAGCAAATCTCTGGCAAATTCCCACAGGTGAGAGCTTTGGAGGCTTGTTTGACTGTGACAGTCTTGACTCTTGACACCGCTTGTTTTCAAGCAACTGGAATCAGCATAGTCTTTGATGGTGGTCTTGGTCTCTTCAGCATCATTGAAAAAGGAATAACCTTGTGAGTGAATGTTCTGGAAGATGAAGTACAGGTATTCCCCACAGATGCTGGCCGCCTCAATGAACTCCTCCTGCATCATGCTGCACAGTTGCAGGCCGCTGATGTTGAAATGACAGAAGGCGATGCAGTTGGCATCCAGTTTGTACTGATCGCAGCAGAACTGGAGCCATTCCCAGACATGGCACTTGGTCCAGTATTCAGGGTGCACTGGTGTCCAGTAGGAGTCACAAGCCGTCTGATGTTCAAAGGCAAGGTAATATTCTTCATTGCTGAACAAATCACTCCAAGACATCAGGGGGTTGCAGAATGATGTGTTGGGTAGAAATGTGCTATGGGTTATGGAGTCCAGCATCACCCTTCGGAGTGAGTTAGGGCTGGTCTGGAGCTGAGAGCCTCCAGCGACTTCCTGTCCCCTTTTGGAGCAAGCTCAGACACCAGATATTAGCTTTTAAGTCTTAGATATGCATGCTACAATCATAGAAGTTGGGTACCTAGTAAGGGACTGGGGCAAAGAGTGGATCTCTCAAAAAGGGGGGGAGGCAGAAACAATATATTGTTATTAAGAAAGGGTGGATTCAAGTGAAAATTAAATGTGGAGGGGGTTGGAAGAGAGGAATAAGGAAAAGTGGAAGCCTACTACTGTAGAATCATCCTAATGTGTGTGTGTGTGTGTGTGTGTGTGTGTGTGTGTGTATGAAAGAAATTAAATGGAATCAAAATAAAGGGGAAGGCAGGCATTGTCCCAGCTGGATAATCTTTTGCCACCAAATAAAATCTCCAGTGCCAAGAATGGGTTACATTTTACTAAGTCATTGGTTAAAGAGTTTCCATAGAAACTCTATAATATCTCAAGCTACGGCCAAGGCTATTGGTTGTTTTCTACAAACGTATGGTTAGGTGCTATTCCAAAGACTATGTTTACAGATGTCATTGAACATGGAGAAGTCAAGCTGGTGACTAACTAGAGGCTTCACCTCTACTAACTAGCATCCATGGTACTGGAATCCTGAACAGTAGAAGAAAAATGCAATCTAACCCAACTACAAACCCAATGTTCTTCAATGGTAACGTGTTTGCAAGATATACTGATGAAATAGTGGCATAAACATTGTGGTAGAAACCAACCACTATTTGATTGGATTTAAAGCACAATCCATGAGATGGAACCCATGTCTGATGCTGCTAGGTAAGCCAAGAACCTGAGACTAGAGGGAAACAATGTGCCTAGAGAAAAACTAAATTCTACTGCTCTGCTAAAGAATGTTGCAAAAAGAAATTACTCTCTATGACATTCTACTATATCCATAGATCAGGGTTTCACTTGTAACATAGACACTCACAACTGGACAATATGCAGATAGTGGGAAATATTGGAGCACTCAGTTCTAAATGGGATGACTTCATCAAACTCTTCACCCAGGGCTCAGGGAGCTATAGAGAAGAGGAGGTAGAAAGACTGTAACAGCCAGCAGGGATGAATGACTCCAAGGAGGAAGCGTCCTCCAGACATAATAGGATTGATACACATGTGAACTCAGAGACTGGGGAAGCATACACAGGGCCTAAATAAGTAAAAGCCAGATAGGGACCCAGCACTAAGAGTGTGAAATGGATGTGGACTAATACACATAACCAAGACACTATCTTTAATTGGTACCAAATCACAAAGAAATATTTAGTCTTCTCCAATGCAGTCTTACTCGTATTGATGACATTTTAGTGTTGGTCTCATGCTCAAGACAACACAAAATTAACTCAATAGTAATTTTGTAGGATTTTCATCCCATATAGCTTTGCTGGAGCATCTTTTGTCTTACTGGTCTTTTGCTTATATACCTTGGTGTGTGTGTGTGTGTGTGTGCGTGTGTGTGTGTGTGTGTGTAGCTTTTTTTAAAGAAAGAGAGAAAGAAAGAGCATGGAGCTAGGTATAGGGAAGTGGAGAGAATCTGGGCAGAGTTGGGGAAGGGGAAAGTGGATCAGAATCTATTATATAAAAACAATATTTCAAATAAAATATCAACTCAGGATATAAAGGAGGAATTAAATAAATGGATATGAATACTGAAAAAATCTTATTGAAATGTTGGAAATGAAAAGATCAATAAGTCAAATAAAGGACCCTCACCTCTTTACTATCTCAACAGGAGAATGGAAGTGCAAGAGAGCCTTTCAGAGATTGAAGACAAGTAGATGAATTAGAACAGTCTCACAATTATTAAGATTAAACTGTATATGGAGAGGTAGTATAAAAATAGAGCATATGAGGTCTATGAGCGACAACTAAAGGACAAAAAAATATATAAATCATGAGAATACAAGTGGGTGAAAATTTTCAAACTAAAGCAATAGAAAAGTTAGTCAACAAAATCAAGAAACAAATATTCCCAAATTTTGTAAATTAGGTGATCATTCAGGTATGGGAGGCATTTAGAATGCTACACTGACCAAAAAAAAAAAAAAAAAAAAAACAGAAAAGAATGTGTGCACTTAATATTATGATTAAACACTAAGCATACAGAACAAAAATAATAGTAATTTTTAAGAGAGAGAACACACTGTGTAGAAAAACAAACCCAATATAACAGTCAACTACTCAACAGACACTCTGAAATCCAGGAGGCATATCATGATGTGTTTAATTAACTGCCTACCAGCAAAACTATTCTTCAAGAAAAAGAAAAACTTTCCATGGTAAATAAAACTAAAAGAGTTCATGATCATTAAGCCAATATTCCAGATGACAAACACATCCCAAGGCTACTTGGAAGAACAAAGTACATTAAATAGAACATGATGAGGATCAGGGATATAGCAAACAGTATTATAAACAATAAAATGAGTGGAACTAATCAATAGTTTTGAATAACAATTCTGAATGTCAATGCTCCCAGCTCTCTAATCCAAAGACACAGAGTAGCATACCAGCATGAAGGCAGCACCAATTGCCATAAATGAGAAAAATTTCACAAGGTCCTATACTAGATAAGAGTGACAAGTAACTAATGGTTGCTGAGAGGAAGAATCAGTTTTCTCCAGAGATGAGACCCAATGTGTATCCTGAGGGATCAGCCCTAAACACATGCCCACATTATGCGTTATTAACATTAAATAGATATTTATGGACACATTAAGCAGTACTTACTAAACCTAGTAGATATATAAAAATAACATATTTAAAATTATAATTGAAGAAGAGTTCATGCACTTGAGAGGGAGTCGTATGAAGCACAGGAGGAGATGCAGAAGGAGAGGTGGAACTGATGTAAATGGAGTCAGTACTCACATATGAAATTCTCAAAAATTTAAATTTAAGTTTAAAAAACTATCAGTTGAACAATACTAAAATCTGACAAAATGACTTCAATATTATTCAGAAAAAAAATAAAGGTCACTTTATGTTCATTGGATGAACAATATACCAACAGGTTACTACCACCGTAAACATATAGTCACAGAACATTTACAAACATCACTGAATGGAAAGACACAAGCTGTCCTCAACACAATGATGGTGAGTACACAAATACCCTACTCTCACCAATGAACAACTCATGAAGATAAAACACCAACAAAGAAATAAATACTTAAGATCATTACAGAGGTAATGTTTGTAACAGACAACCATGAAATAGTCTATCCAAGCATTGTAGAGTACACATGTAGAGTACTTTTCAGAAGGCCTTGGAAATTTCTTTTAAAAAGACGTTTGGGGTCACATGGCAAATTATAACAAAAATGATAAAAATGAAATAATCTAGTATATCTGATTACAGTGAAATAAAACTAAATATTAATAGCAAAATAAAATATAGAATTTATACAAATTTATGGAAGAAAAGATAATACTCTAAAATGGTGAATAAGTTACTGAAGAAATTAGAAAATAAAATTTTAAATCCTTCAAATTGAATGAAAACATAGAACCCAATACCTACACTTAAAAAAAGAAAAGAAAATCAGCAAATAACTAAACATTATATGTATAATTATACATATGACTTGGGGAGACAAGAAAAGACCAAACCACAAATGAGTAGATGGAAAGAAATAATGAAGACTGAGTGGGGGATTAATGGAATGGAAATTAATGGGACAAAGATCAGGTGAAAACTAAAGTTGATTCCTTGAAAAGTGAAACAAAATTGACAAACCCTTAGCCAAAGTGACCAAAGCAAAATAGGAAAGACATGTATGATTAAAACTAGTGATGAAAAGACAGAGATTCCCACAGGTACCAGTGAAACTCGGGAGATTATTAGGACACACTTTGAAAATCTATATTCTAATACACTGCAAAATCTAGAAGAAATGAATTAATTTCTCAATACAAAAGTACTCCAAAATTAAATTAAGAACATATAAGTAACTGAAATAGAGCTCGTCTTAGTTAGTTTTCTGTTTCTATGTTTAAACACCGTGACCAAGGTAATTTATAAAAGTAAGCCTTTTATTTGGCTTACTGTTTCAGATGGTTAAAATTCATGATGGTAGAACAAAGGCATATCAAGAAAAGTTATGTTTATGTGTTCTTCCACAAGTAGAAAACAAACAGACACACTCATACAATGCACACACACACACACACACACACACACACACACACTTCAATGACACAGCTCCTCTAACAAGGCCAAGCCTCCTAATGATTCCCAAATCTTTCTACCAACTGAGGACCCAGTATTCAAATATACGAGCCTATGGGGACCTTGTCATTCAACCTGCCACAGATTAATATTGAACAATCAGGCTGAAACAGTAATAAGAGGTCTCCCAACCAAAAGAAGCCCAGTTGGATTCACTATTGAATTCTACCAGACCTTTAATAAAAAATTCATATCAGTGCTTCTAAAATTATTCTATAAACTAGAAAGCGAAAGAACTCTATTAAACTAATTTTACCCTGATACCAATACCATTTAACAACACAACAAAATTAAGACAATTATAGGTCACTAAAGGGAGTTAAGGCCAATCGGTATGAGGAAATTTATGTCTAGTACTGTAATCCTAGCCACCTACTTGTAACTTATGATATCATAAACTACGGAGGAGAATCTACTATTATCGTTTTCCTAAGCCAGGACAATTTCTAACTTTAAATATGTATTTTTATATCCACAGATATGTACACCTCTCCTCATTGAAGAAGCTTCTTTATGCAGCAGACACAATTCATCACAAAAATCCACAACTGGTCAAAATACAGAGAATTGACCCTGAAGTACCCATCTGCAAATGCTATATCTATAATACAACCTCAACACCTAACGCTCAGGAACATCACAGAAGATGTGACAGAAAGTTTTCAAGGGCCAAAAGATCAGGGTATCTTCTGCAAGACAGTGTCTTCTATATGATAGGAAGGCTGCACCTGTGAAATCTTAACAATATAGCTGCCTAAATAAGACCTGAACATGACAACACCAGCTTACATGCCAGCATTGATGAGGGTAACCTCACAAGGTTTTATCCTTAGATAAAAATATAAAAGAAAGAAATGGCTGCTGAGAGAGAGAGAGAATCAGCCTTCTCTAGGGACAAAATCCCTGATAGATTATCCAATCTCAAATGGTCAGCCTTCAGCTAAGACTTCGCAGGTTGTATTTATATTATACATACATACAAATATACAGATATTAAGTATAAATATTATATGTAAAAGAATAAAGTTAAAGGAGAAGATGTTATGAATTTGAGAAGAACTGGAGAGGGGACATAGGAGGAGCTGGTGGGGAGACTGCATTGGACATGATGTAAATACAGCACTAATATATGAAAATCAAATACAGCACAGTATGAAGTACTCAAATAAAATAAATGTAAAAAGTATATTTGCTAACTAAATTCAATTATATATCAGAAAGATCATTCACCCTAACCAAGTGAACTGTATTCTAGGAATTTGAATGTGATTCAACATATATAAGTCAATAAATGTAATTGTGACAGCTAATCTGGTTATCAATTTAAATATCAACTAAAACCTAAACAGCTGACCACACCTGTGAAGAATTTTTCTTGATTGGATTATTGGAGGTCAGAAGACCCGCTCTAAATCTGGGCTACTTTTATTGGTGGCAACCTAAATAAAAGGGTATAGAAGAAGGATGTGTTTCATCCTCTGCCTGTCCATCTTCACTCTCTCTAGGAAGTTTTTCTCTCTTACCTCCAGAGTATTCCTTCCACGCTATTAGAGTCTGCTTCTTTCGGATTCCAGTGAATACTGAAGATAAGCTGAGTCATCCAGAATCATAGACTAAATGAATAGCTACTGGATTCTTGGCCTTTCCATTATGAGACAGTCATTATTGGACTAACAGCCAGTAAGAAACTCTGATAAATTCTTTTTCAATATATATAGATTTATTCTACCAATTGTTTCTCTAAATAACCCTGATTAATATTCATGACTAATATATCACTTCAAAAGATTTAAGGATAGAAATCACACATGACCATCTCAATATACAAAGAAAAGACAGTTGACAAACCCATCTTTTCATAACTAAAGAACTAAGAACAGGAAATTATCTCCCCATGATAAGGATCACACATGACAAACCTATATCCAGCATCAGAGTAAGTGGTAAAAACTCAAAACATTACAATTAAATTCAGGAACAAAAATGCCTCCTTGCTCTGTTCTCATTCAATCTAAAAATATCCTAGCTAGAGAAATAGAACAAAAAAAAATAGATACACACAAAAGGAAAAAACTCAAACTATCCTTATTTGCATATAATGAACTTAGGATTGTATACATAAAAGACTCTTAAAAATTCCTCTAGAAAACTCTTATAATTTCAGCAAAGTAAGTGAATATAAAATTAATGCACAGAGATCAGTATTTTTCTGTGCACCAATAATGAACATGCTAATAACTCAAGAAACAATCCCTTTTGAAATAATTTTTAAATAAATCCATAGGAATAAGTCTACCAACAAAGAGGGAAAATAACCACAATGAAAAATTTAAAATAGCAAGGAACTAACTGAAGAATATACTAGAAGACATAAAGCTCACCCATGCTCATAGCAGCAGAATCTATACAGTGAAATCATCTATATTGTCAAAAGCAACCCACAGAAACAACACAGTCACTGCAACACTTAATTCCTCACAGAAACACAAAAATAAATCCTAAAATTCATTTGGAAGCACAATTGATTCCAGTAGCCAAAGCAATCCTGAGCAAAATGAACACTGCTAAAGGTATCACAGTAATTAATGTCAAGTTATACCTCAAAGCCAAAGAAATAAAAACAAGATGATACACCAAAACTGATGCAAAAATCAAAGCCCAGATAAAAACCTACACAGGTACAGCCACCTGATATTTGAAAATGTCAAAAACATATACGGGGAAAGGGTAACTTCTTCAACAAACAGTGCTGAGAATAGCAGATACCCGCACACATGAGAATGAAACCAGATCCCTATGCTTTACTCTGAACAACATTTTTGGTTTTCAGAGAATCATAGAAGACTTCACGACTTTAGACTAGAAAAACAGTTGAACATCATAAACACAGCTTAATGGACCATCCTAGTAGGAATGTGAAGACGGTAGAGCTGACAGGATGCATGGTAGAGACCCAACTCAGCAAGTTTCTAAACGGAACAGTATAAGAAATTGGGCTGGAGATTTTTCTTGTGATACTTTGGAAAAGAATGAGGATATTTTCTACCCTTGTTTTAAGAACTTGATGTTGTTGAATATTAGTTAAGATGTGTTGCATTTATTTATGCTAAGGAACATTGTTTTAATGATGCAAAGATGTGTTGCAATTTTTTATGTTACATTTGTTTAACTCTGTGAAGCTGTATTACTTTTCAGTTTAAAACACATGATTGGTTTAATAAAGAGCTGGACAGCCAATAGCTAGGTGGGAGAATGGATACATGGGGCTGACAGGCAGAGAGACTAAATAGGAGGAGAAGTCTGGAAGAAAAGATGGGGGATTGAGAAAAGAAGGGATCAGCTACTCACCCAGACGCAGAATAAAAAGTAAAGATATACTAAAATAGAGCAAGGTAAAAACCCAGAGGCAAAAGGTAGATGGGATAATTTAAGTAAAGGAAAGTTGGCTAAAAACAAGCCAAGCTAAAGCTGGGTATTCATAAGTAAGACTATGACACTATGTATATTTATTTGGAACCAGGGTGGCAACCCCCCAAAGAATAAAGAGTAAAAGAAAAAAAAAAATAAACGACAACTTCTCTAAGGCTGACTTGAAAGTGATGGACTTATTTCTTTGGAGGAAAAGAATTGAAGGCAGCCGAATATTGTCTTGTGGCAATCACTCTTATGCAAGTCTACAATGAAAAACACCAAGTGAAGAAAAAGAAATACACATGTACAGTTTAAAGAGAAAAAAATGAACATGGAAATATAATACTTGTATTAAAAGAAATAAAGAGTTTAAAGGGAGGCCTGATCTACATTGGAATAAGGGGAGGGGTGCATCCAGGGCAATATTCCACCCAGTTGAGCTTGAAACTTGTGAAAGGAAAAAGTCTACAAGTCAAAGTTGCTGAACATATGATTTAAGGAGTTAGGATTCACTCCAAGTTGGTAGACAGACTTGCAAGTGTCATTCACATGGTGCTGGCGATAGAGTGACGGGATACAAAGTTAGGAGAAGTCGCTGAATCCAGGACAATACCTTCAAGAATGCCCTGAGAGAGTGAAAGAGCTTGAGACAATGTATGAAGCTGTAAAAGTGAAGCTTAGATTTCTTTGGAGACCCCAAGATGATAGACATGCCAGAAGTATGTGACATCTGCTAATGAGATCTCATACAGGAGGCAGAAACAGCTCAAGAGACAGAATTATGTTTCAGAGGGCCAAGCTGAACCAGCAAAGCCACCTAAACCTTCTAACATCAGACATGGAGTTACAGGATTTGGTGGTTTCCTTGTCAATTTTCTGTCTTGCTTTGGTTCAGTACTTTCTCATTATGGCACCATTCCTCTATTTTGGAATGACAATGATATATCTCACTGTATGCTGGAAGTATTGGATTCAGTTTTTGATTTTTCCAAGGGTTTACAATTGAGAGATTGCCTCGAGTCTCAGAAGAGATGCTACACTTTGGAGTTTTAAACAGTGTTGAAATCGAAACACTATGGAGATTTTGGAAGTTGGATTAAATGCATTGTGCTTTATAATATGGTCATTGAAAGACCAATATTAAGCAGGAAATCCAGGATCTGGCCTAAACACATATCTTAATGGAACATTAGGCCTGACCAGGGGAACTTTCCAGGAAACAACATCACCCCCCACCCAAGTCACAACTCATGATTACGTAACTAACGTAACTAACATAACTAACGTAACTATCGTAACTAATGGCATGTCTTCCATAATGACTAACAGCACATTCCTAGTCAAATGCCAGCCAATTAAGGGAGCCACCACCCAGTCTCATGACTACATCAACTCCTGCAAACCCTGAGTACGATTTTTTCCTTTAAAAGAAGTCCTCTATTGCTCAGAACTAACACTCCTGTGTCACTCTGCTGTGACAGGGACATTTGGCGCGGTTCTGAGCTAGCTTGTTCTCTGCAATAAACATTGCTGTTGCATTCTACTCTACTCAAATCTCTCTGGTAGTCTCTCCGAGATCGCAATTCCGGCACAACAGTCATGAGCCTATAGGGACCACTGAATAGAATGTGCTGTTTTGAATGAGATTAGCTCTCATGGGCTTACATACTTGAAGACTTGGTCCCTAGCTGGTGAAACTGTTTTGAAATTAGTAGGAGATGTAGTTTTGTTGATGTGCCACCAGATGAGGGCTTTTGGGTTCCAAAGGACTTCTGCCATTCCCATTGTGTTCTGTCTCTTGATTGTTGACTGGAGATGAGCTCTCAGAGTTTTAGGGCTATGGTGCCTACCTGCTGACATACTCCTTTTCATTGGTAATAAACTCATCATTTTCGAACACTAAACCTCAAATAAATCCTTCGTTCTACAAGTTGTCATGGCCACAGTGTTTTAGCACAACAATCAGAGTGGCTTCATCTGATGGAAACAGATGCAGGCCCACAGATAAACATTAGGTGGAGTTCTGGGGATCCCGCAAAAGAGGAGAAAGACTTGTAGGAACCAGAAGAATCAAAGACACCACAAGAAAATACACAGAATCTACTAACTTGGAATCATAAAGGCTCACAGATGTAGCATCCTGTGCTACTAGGGTTCGGCGACTCAGGCTCAGGCCTTGAGATTGAAGAAGGACACAGACATGCACCAGTCATTTGCTCAGGGAGAACTCCACTTAATTGAATCACCATCTCAGCTTAAATACGGGGTGGGAGTGGGGGGCTACCTTTGGTGGAAGCACAGTGGATGTTCCCCAAGTAGCCAGAGATTACTGACTTTAGATAAAAAGCCCAGCTTCCTGAACCATCCCCTACAGGCAGGAAAGCGAAAATGAATGGGAAAATAGGAGACACAGGATATGCAACTAGCTACCTGCAGGCATATGCTAAGGCTCAGACTGTGGCTGAATGTCGCAGCAGGGGCTACAGGCAGAAAGGCAGGAATAAAATGGAAAGGGCTTGGAGCTAGCAACCCCTGGGCTGTGTCCTTCAAGGCTCAGAGTGTAGGTAAAGGTCAGAGCAGGAGTCTACATGTCACCCCTTACAATAATGACTAGGCCTGTCTTAGGTGGCTCAGACATCAGACAACCTCTTACCTGTCATGGGATTGTACCCAGGTCACAAAAACATATCCTGTCTTAGGTTGAGGCCATCCCCCAAAGCCTTACCCTCACCCAGGGAACCTGCATGGAACTGACCTAGGCACTCTGCATATATGTTGCAGTCGTGTAGCTTGGTCTTCTTTTGGGACTCTTAATAGTGGGAACAGAGGCTGTCTCTGACTCTTCTACTGGCTTTTATAACCCTACTCCTCATACTGGATTACCTTGCCCAGCCTTAATATATGGAGAGGTGCTTAGTCTTACTGCATCTTGATATGCCATGTTTTGTCAATACTTATGGAAGACCTGCCCTTTCCTAAACAGAAACAGAGGAAGAGTGGATTGGGGGTAAAAACAGAGGGGGTGGTCGAGGGAGAAACTTAAAGAAAAGGGGGAGGGGAAACTGAGGCCATAATGTAAAATAAACAAATTTCTATAAAAAATAGTTACATATATATAAAAGAGAAAGAAAAGTAACTGAAGCAGAAGATGCAGGTTCATAATATTAAAAAAAAAAAAACTAAACCATATTCAGAAAGATAAATGTCAGGTTTCTGTTTGTGAGTCCTACATTTAAAACTGAATGAAACTAGTGGGATCAGGAAGATGGAGAAGGGAAAAGAGGAGGCAGACAGGAGGAAAATAAAAAGAGGGAGAAAAAAGTAAATGGATTTATTTTAGTGTAATACACTAAGAAGTAAAACGTTAGCTTAAAAACAGAAAGTGGATAATAAAATTGTGGACACAAATCAATAACATTAACAAGTACAGTAAGTGTTCAGTTGTAGAGCAGGATGTGAACTTTTCCATGAGGTAATAAACTCAGAGAGGGTCTAAGAGAGCTTTGCTTTTTCATCTGTTTTAAACGACCAATTACAAATACAATCTGCCGCAAATGAATGCTTTTATATGCATCATGAGTTACACTAGGCAGGGAACATCAGAGAGAACCTCACAGCACATCTGCATGTTGTCACACAAGGTGGGGCCTCATTCATTGTTACTGGAACCTTTCCAGTATGTTCTGAGCAAATAAGTTCAAGGTTACTCATATACACAATAGGTCAAACCTAAGAACAACCAGGTGAAGTGAACCACAATAGGGTCTAGCCTGTGGATGAGCCAGAGGTGCGGAGTAGAGGTGTCTGAGGGTTGTGGATTCTTCTCATCCAAACATTCCCATTGACGCCTTAACTTTATTGAATTTCAATGTGACAATGTAAGGACATGATGATATCTCCTAGCTGTCAGCAACAGTAAAGAGGTAACAGCAAGGTGTTCAGCTTCTTTTTATTTTGTTTGATCTGGGTGTAAACATCAATTGCTGTGAATGGGTAGGAAGAGAGGGCCCCAGCACTTCCTCTACTTTGTGCTTAAGTTTTCTTTTAACCTAAATTTCTGTCTTAAAGAATAGCCTATTATCTTTTGAAAAAAAAATCACATGAATTTTAAAAAGAAGTGTCAGTGCTAAGCTGTATCTTATAGAAAGTATTTACTTCATCATATCTCAGAAATTCTTGCTTTCCTATATTCTCTCACTTTTGTGTGTGCTATGCTCTTTGTTAGGTTGTTACTGTGGCTACACCCCCACCTACAGGAGCTTGCTCCAAAGCCTCTGACTTATGTGTGCCTGCCCTTTAAAATTTCCAACCACATGGAAAACTCTTTTCCTCATCCTCTCTGCTCCCTACTCTCTTTCTCTCCTTCCTCTTCCCCCTCCTTAATAAACCTAATATGGCTCCCTTGGTGGTATGCTGTCTAGTTTTCACAATCGAAATACTAACACTCTTGCCATACATTTACTATGAAATGTGGATTATAAAATACTTTTTACATGTGCAGTATTATTTAGTTATGCCAAGGAAAATAGAAGTAATGCCTGATAAATAAACTGCTATGAATCACCTGGGAAAATATGTTTATGTATTGGATAGAAATTATGTCCAACTCACAATTCTGTTAACTGAATTACAGAAGATGTTAGTGAACGTTGTAGACCTCATAATTCCATTCATATCCTGGAGACAATCACCATGACTCACGTCAGTATCTGCTTTCAATGATCTAACATGAAGATATAGTTTGAGCACTTCATTTCTATCCTAGCTTAATGTAAGCATTTAATGAATTCTTATAAAAAAGCAGAAGTTCATGATAGCACAACCAGTACCTCATGAAGAGAAAACTGAGGTTTTCCTCCCCCATGGAAAGAGAATTGAATCTCAGTGTTCTCAATTTATGGTGTCACTGAGGTGTTTGTTCTCTTTCACACATATACTGGGAGTAAAGGATGGGCAGAATGGAAGAATGGTTCAGGAAAATAGGAACTCAGGGAGCATTGTGAGGCCACAGAACACATATTATCTCGAGTATGCAATTACATGGCTAGATGCATTCCTGCTGTCTGTGGAGGCTAGGCTGCAAATCTGAAGAAGGGAGCCTGGAGTAGCACACTCTAACCTTTGATTGATTAGCTCCTCAGACCTCGTCCACTTCCCTCTGCAAGGTTGTAAAAGTCAGGAGCTTTACAGCTGCTTCTTCTTTAGCTGATGAAACAGGAAATCATTTCTCTTCCGTCCTGACACATCCCTGATCATAAACTGCAGTCACATCCTTGCTTCTATACAAACTTAGTGCAGTTTTCCCTTTATTCTCAAGAAAGTATTCAAGACAATTGGTCTGAGAGAACAGGGGGGAATAAATGTTCCCATTATTCAGCAGACAAGCCTCTACATAAATGAAAGGTGACACTGGCAGTTTGCTCCTGTACTCTTGAATTTCCTTTCATTCAAACCTCCTCCTGAACAGCTTCTGGGGAATTATATCTCCAACGGTCACTTTCTGTAGCAGCAGACTCTTTCTTGATATGCTGTAATGTCACCAGAAAAGTACTGTTATGTACTATATATTCTCAAAGACACATTTATAGAGCCAAACAAGAAAGAATTTTGGAGAAAATTAAGTGATAAAAGCAAAAGTCAGAATGGAATTTCAGCTCACTTAGCAGAGGATAGCAGTCAAAAAAGAAAAGCAAATACTAGATACTTGGACATGCCATGCCCTGTGACTGTACGCAGCTCTGGGAGTGCAGGTATGACAGGGAATATGTGAAGTCCTAAGGAGACATGTGTGGGGTACAAGGAGAATGTAAAGCTTGCTTCTTTCCAATGTCCTAAAGTGATTTCCCGGAACACTTGAATGCAGATGTCCCTTCTCACCTTCTCCTTTCCTTAATGCTTCAGCTTTTAGGATATATATCATCTGATCATATATTCTATAGTAGACAAGCCTCACTATTCCAATGCAGTTTCTATTCCAGGAAGGATTAAACAACAAGCCTACTGTGTCCCTTTCTATTCTTTCCACAGCCCTCCTCTGGAATTACCTATATAGCTATGGTTATCTGCACAAACCTGTAAGAAATTGGGCTCTTCAATATTCCAGAATGGATATGGAAGGAGTTCATGAGGCTCTAACCTTTCCCTAGAAGGTGGTAGATTATGGTTGCCTAGGGAGAGGAGAATGTCACTTTTTTTAAGTGGTATAATCAGTAGTACATTTCCCATAGTACAATAAATAGTTGTTTTACCCGTGCTCATGCACACAACTTCATTAAATTCAGTTGATCAAAAAAGATATATATTAGGAATTAGGAGGGAAACTATTTGGGAAGAAGCAATAATCAATAGGAGGTAGAGGGGATAAGTGATACAGGCAAATATAATCACAATATGTTGTATATAAGTACAAGATTGTCAAAACATATAAATAAATAATTTTTAAAAGATGAAAATTTCCAATTCAAGGATATGGGAACCCTGTGACAAATGATGTAAACAGCTTTTCAACTATTCCAGGCACAAAGTCCAGGAAGCTGAGCCTGCCTCGGGTGAACCAGAGAGATGCAGCCATGTATGACTGTGTTCCGAGAGGCCCAAAATGATGAATGAGGCTGTCTCCATGTAATTTTCCCATGATAGAAATGGAGAACAAGCTGGGTGGATAATGAAAAAATATACAAAAGTATTTTTTCAAAGTCAGAATGCTAAGAAAGTACATCTGGGGCACACTTCCTTAGTGACCAGTTAATAAGGATAAGGATAAGGAAATAGATCATTTAGTCTCCTTTTCACTGACAGTAAAAATACAGTCAAGAATTGGAGGTGGCACACACCTTTAGTTCCAGCACTTGGGAGACAGAGGCAGGCAGATCTCTGTGAGTCTGAGGCCAGCCTGATCTACAGAGCGAGGCCCAGGACAACCAGGACTGTTATATAGTGGAACCTTGTCTCAGAAAACAAAAAAAAAATTTAAAAAAAAAAAAAACACAGGCAAGTGTGGTGGTACAAAACTATAATAATGTAATCACAGCACTGGGAATCCAGGATTGGAGGTTCATGAGTGCAAAAACTGTCCAGACTACATTGTAAGACCCTGTCTCAAAAATAATAATATACAGTTCAAGAAATGAGAATGAAAATCGAATGCATCTTTGAAAGAAGCATGAAAATGGTGTTGATAAAAGTGAAAGCATAAAAATTATGATGAAAGTTATAACTGGATTCATTGAATACCTTAAAATGATTCTCAAGGACTGGAGAGATGACTCAAGGGATAAGAGCACTGACTGCTCTTCCACAGGTCCTGAGCTTAATTCCCAGCATCCACATGGTGACTCACAACCATCTGTGATGACATCTGGTACCCTCTTTTGTATACTGCATACATAATAATAAATAAAGCTTTTAAAAATGATTCCCAAAGTTAGACTGGCTAACACTGAATTAATTTATTGAAATGAAGCAAAGACTTAATACAATTAAAAATAAAATTCTAAAATAGATGAAAGAAATAAACCATATGCAATATTGTTTTAACATTAATAGATAAAATTTAACTATATAAGAAAGTCATGTGCATGTCTGTGTACATAAGCAAAAATATATAAACATACATAACTTGTTTTAATTTTACTGTATAAATTTGTATATATTTTTCCTTGTTTCTCTTTCCCACCCTTTTTCCCACAAGCAGTGTTGCTGTGCTTCACATGTGATGATGTTCAAGAAGACTGTAAGCTAAGGGTCTAGGGCTCATGCCAGGTAGAGGACTTGGCTGACATATACAACGATCTGGGTTGAACTCAGAGGAAGAAACAAAGGAAAGAAACAGGAGAAGAGGAAGAGATAATGAACTCACCCCGTGGGGTCCTCAGACTCCTTTTTTCTTTATTTTTTTATTTAAAATATTAATAAACCCACCACTGTCCTCCCTCCTTCCCCTCTTTACAGTCATCCTCAGCTTTCTCCACCCCATTCCCCCACCCACTCCTCACAAAGGGTAAGGACTCCAGGATGAGTCAATGCAGTTTGGTATATCCAGTTGTATGGTAGGACTGTTCTCTGTATGCAGTGAATATCATTCTGTAAATAAAGGAGCTGTTTTGGTCTGTGTGGAGCACTGTAGAAGTGAGCAGAGGAATCAGAGGAGAGACAGGTAGAAGGAGAGTAGAGTCAGGCAGACTCCAGCCGCAGAGAAGAAGCATGTATGACCCAGGTGAGCTGGGCCACACCACAGGCCACATGGCAGACAAATTCATGGAAATAGGTTGAATTAAGATGAAAGTGCTAGAACCACATGATCATCTCATTAGATGCGTAAAACAGCCTTTGATAAAATCTAACACTCTTTCATGATTAAAGGTTCCGAGAGATCAGGGATACAGGAAACATATAGTAGTAAGGGCAACATACAGCAAGCTGACAGCCAACATCAAACTAAATGGAGAGAAATTCATGGCAATCCCACTAAAATCAGGAACAAGACAAGACTATCTACTCTCCCCATATTTATTCAATATAGTACTTGAAGTTCTAGGTAGAGCTGTAAGAGAACAAAAGGAGATCAAGTGGATACAAATTGGAAGTCAAACTATCACGATTTGCAGATATGATAGTATGCATAAGTGACCCCAAAAATTCTACCTGAGAACTCTTCACCTTCAGCAATGTAGCAGGATACAATATTAACACAAAAAATAGCCCTCCTATGCACAAATGATAAAAGAGCTGAAAAAAAAAAAGAATTAGGGAAACATCACCCCTTACAATAGCTGAAAATAACATCAAGTATCTTGGGATATTTCTAACCAAAAAAGTGAAAAACCTTTATGACAAGAACTTCAAGTCACTGAAGAAACACATTGAAGAGGATATCAGAAAATGGAAAGATTTCTCCTGCTCCTGGATAGGTAAGGATCAACATAGTAAAAATCGAAGCCTTACCAAAAGCAGTCTACAGATTCAATGCAATCCCCATCAAAAACTCAACAAAACTCTTTACATACCTTGAAAGGACAATATCTCAACTCCTTATGGAATAATAATAATAAAAAAAACCAAGATCGCCAAAACAATCCTGTTTAATAAAAGAACTTCAGGAGGTATCACCATTCCTGTTTTCATGGTCTACTAGTGAGCTGCAGTAATTAAAAACAGGTAGGTATTGGCATAAAATCAGACTTGTGCATCAATGGAACCAAATTGAAGACCCTGGCATTAATCCACACAACTATGAACACCCGAATTTTGACAAAGATGTCAGACTCCTTTTGTAATGCTTATTTCAGTCAAAATGTTTAAAGTTTGCAGATATGGTAGAAGTGGAAAATGGTTTGGGTGTAAAATAAGAAAGAAAACGCAGCTTCATGAGAAGAAGACAGACAGATGTCTCTTCAGGTCCCACAGCAGCTGGGATCATGTTATGGTTTTTAACAATTCTTTAAGAGTAAAACCCAAGACTGAAAAGACAGTTTTAGTATAGAAATAGCTTCAGTTTTGTAAAACTCAAAACATAAACATGACATTGACAATTTGATAGGCACTTATAAACTCCACTAAAAAAGTAATGGTCATATTTCAGCTCAGAAACCCTAATGATTATTTATTGACTTGTACAAGTGACCATGGGATTGGATTGTTTTTTTTTTTACCTTATTCTGTTTCTGGAAGGATGAGAGTGTAATAGTTATTAATGTTTAGTTCTTGAGTTGAATACTTGGCCATAACAGAGAAGAGCCCAAATACTCAGCTCTGCCCTGTGGTCTCACATTAGACATTATCACAGAGGCTGTCAAAGACTTCCAAGACAGCCTGGGGACTTGCTACATGGCCACACCATTTGTGGGTTGTATGGAGTGGTCTGTGAGAAAAGTATACAAAGCAGGAAATTCTGTATAATGCCAAACTTGTATTTATATAATGTCACACATCAATAGTGACAGAGTTTCTGATTTCTGTGTACCAAACAGAGAAAGGAGATCAAAACTCTGTTCCTGCTGCTTTACACTTAACATACACAGAAAGCAAGGATAGCAGATGCAAGATTATTATGAACTTGAATTGGAATAAAAAGTAAGAGATGATTATTAATTGAAACTCAGACCCTGATCCAATGTTCATCTATTCAGCCAGACTCCTTCCACTCTCCTATGTTACATTACTTTGGCGCCTGCAGCCTGTTTCTGACTCTCTGCTGTGACTATAGTTTTAACACTTGCACAAAGTTTCAAGTCAACAAAGTTGCTCTCAACAAGGTTTTGAGAAGAACAAACTAATGAATTAAATATTTATAATATTCTGAAAAATGATACAGAAACAGGAAAGATAGGGCATTAAGTAAATATCTACAATTTGTTTCCTTCTTTACTTAGTCATGGTTGTGTCAATACACAGTTTGATCATTTTGGACATAGCATGACATAACACCAGAAGTCTTTTCAGTCATACACTGGGCTGTAGCAATAGCTTTATGTTTTAATGACTCTATTTCCTAAGCGTTGGTTTATTACATTATCTGTTGCACAAGTAGAGGCTGAAATATGAGCATACATTTTCAAACTCCATACAATGTATTTTGATCATATTCATCACCAACCCAACTCCTCCCAGATCCATTTAAACTCCTTAGTTTAATGTGTGTGTGTGTGCTTTCACCCTAACAAGTCCAACTGTACTGCCCAAATACTCTAGGGTGTTGAAATTGCCCTGGCATATGGAATTAAGCACAAAGTTCCAGCCCTAGTAGAGGAGCTATTGAAAATCTGAGCATTCTTCACTTATACATTCACACACACTTAGACTTAAATCTCAATAAGCACTACCAGCAAATGTGCACTGATGTTTTATTTTTAAATGTTTTTATTAATTATATGAGAATTCCCCATAATCATGTAATGTATATGGATTATATTACTCCCCTATTCCTCTCAAAAACTTATCTAGAATCCACCTTCTAGGTCTCCTCCAAATTTCATGTCATATGTATGTATGTATATACATATATATATGTGTGTATATATTCATGACCATCTGCTGCCATACCCCCTGTCATGATGGTCATGAGCTCTAACCTACTGAAACTGTAAGTTTTAAATGACTTCTTTATTTTGTAAGTTTCCTTGGTCACGATACCTTATCACAGCAATAGAAATGTCATTAAGCCACCCTCCTCTGTTCATGTGTTTTCTATTTTTTCTTTCTTATTCTTTGTAAACCACTGAGTACAATTAATGCTGCCTGCTGAAATATTGAAATCTTGTTGGCTTGATATTGTAGCGGTCTTATGCAGGTCACTCTAGCAGCAGTGAGTTTATAGTTATATCATGTCCCTCTAGCAAAAAAAAAAACAAAAAACAAAAAAAAAAACCACAGAATTTCACAGCCTTCCTCTCCTTCCCCTGATCTATATTTATTCTATTACAGCTTCATTTGAGCCTTAGAAGTGTTGATGAGCAACCACAGTCACTTTCTTTCTGCATTTGGACCTCTATGAGTTACTTTATTAACTGTACCCCATTGTAAAAAGAAAGTTCTCTTACCAACACTGCCAAGGTACAAGTATAGAGGTAAAAACATAAATATATAAAAATTATTTTGACAAACTATTTAGCAAAACAACAGTAATCTGCCCCCTCAAGGCCTTTAACTACTTTAGCCATTGGCTTTTGATCAACTTTATAGTACAAAGTATGACTTTTCTTTTGTGAAGCAGACCTTAAATCCAATCAGAAAGCAGTTGACTCCCTGTAACAGCCAGGCCACTATTGCACCAGTAGATATATCTTCTCTGGCAGATTGGTATTATAACATTCATGGTAATGCAATTAATGCCTTTTTCCCTAAGTAGTCTGCATAGCACTTTTGGCACTGTGGAAGAGTATTATAACTACAACAATAAGGTCTCACCATCTAATCCCAGTAGAAAACCATAAGCAATGGAAACAGCCTATGTTTTGTGGATGCCTCTGGGCCCTACTTGACCAATAAGAGAAGTATCTCACACTTAGCACTGTGATTTAATTTAATAACACATGTTTTCTAGAGGAAGCATTATCTACCCATACAATAATGCAGAAAATTTACTAGAACTATATAATATAAAGAATTAATATTTATTAAGCAGTTATATAAACACCAATACAATTGAACCTTAAGCCAATTCTTGCAGAGTGGAACTGTCCTACAATAGATGGTCAATCCACTCCCCTAGAAGGCAGGAACAAACAGCAAAAAGGTCAGTGTCCTGGCATCACAATGGAATCTGCTCCCAGTATTCCAGAGAAATGCCTCCAAGCTTTGCCAGCCAACACCTGAATCCCACTACATCTCTCTCTTTTGTCTAGCTAAGAAAGTTCTAAACTAGGTATAAGACTATATATAAGGTAATGTCTGGAGGAGGAAAAGGCAAAACATAAGCAAGATCAAGCTACAATTAAAAAACAACAAATATAAGGTACATTCTACATGTCTAAAGTATGGAAAGTGGCAAAGTACAGGAATTACTTCAAAGCTGTTTATCTTAAATAATAAAAATCTGGTACCGGAATAATCTTTGTTAAGAAATAAGATGGTAGTAACCTTAACTGTCTAGTCTTAAACTCCATCAAGACCTGAGAAGGAAAATGAATTACCTTAAGGTTGGAAGCACAAGAGAGTAGCTTCCAAATTTAGGGGAGGACAGAGACAGTCATCTACCTCAACAGTCACCCACAGCTTTTCTACACAGTTGGAGCATCCACCATTTTGGCTACAGGCCTATGATATCTGGCAGATCTCTTCAGATTCAGAGTATTTCTGGGGAAACCATCTTATCCTGTCCAGGCAGGTTTCGGCAGTCTCTATCCTTCATCCTGCTCATCCGGATTGGATAAGCAAGCATACTGACACAGGTATTGTGTTCAAGCTAATTATTCTAGAAAAGTAATAAAATACAAAAACAAACCTTAGAGGAGAAGAGAAATTCTTACTAGCTTACTGTTTTAGATTACAGTCTGTCCTATAAGAATAGTAGCAGTGGCAAGATCTTGAAGCAGATAGTTATATTCACAATCAAGAGCAGAGAGAAATTAGTACTTTCATGTGTAGTAATATTTTATCTTTCTCTATTCTTATACAATTCAAAGCTCTATACCAGGGAATGATGCTGCTCACAATGAGTTGAGACTTCATTCATCAAGTATGTATCATGAAGAAAATCCCCCACAAACACGCACCAAGGTGACACAATCTACACAGTCTCTCATTTGGAATATTTTCTTATGTTATTGTGTATTTTATAAAATAACATTTAAAACTATCATAACATCAGCCCCAAGTTAACCTGACACACAAACATATAGCCTTTAAACCATAACCTTCCACCCCTTATCCCCAGTGTCTCATGTTGCTATTTTTATAATATAAAATACAGTCAAATTCAAAAGTTCTCCCCCCAAAATTAAAAATTTAAATATTTTGAAAGCCCACAGTATCTTAACTGTGAGCTTCTATAGTATAATAGTTTTGCTGGTATGAAATTGAGTGTGCCTATGTTTGCACCATATGTTGGTAATTGCCATGTTTTCTTGATACATTGTTATCTTGATCATTATGAAGTGATGATTTTTATCCTTGCTCAACAGTTTTAAAGTCTGTTCAGTCAAATATTAGAACAGCAATACCTATTTGATTCATGGATCCATTTGCTTGGAATACCTTTCTCTATCCTTTTATAGTAAGATCGAGTCCATCTTTTGTAGTTGGGTGAATATCTTGGAGGCAAAATAAAAAAAAATGGATAGTTTCTGGTTTTGTGCCAAAGTCTGGTATTATAATATAGAGAACTGAGACTACTAAGATTTAGGGTGATTATGCAAAGTTTTATATAGGTTTGTTTTTATATTCAATCTGAAAACTTCCTCCCAGGTTTTTCAGTAAAGCTCTCTTAATGTCACTAATTCTTTTCACCTATTTTTATCATGAAGAGTTTTGGTTTTCTTTCATTTATGACATATGGCTTTCCTGGGTATAATGGCATGGGTTGGTAGTTATTGTCTTTCATAATGTAAAATACATCTGTCCAGAACCTCCTGGTCTTTAAAGTTTCAGGTGAGTGAGCTGCTATCGTTCTGATGGTCCTGCTTTGACATGTGACTGGTGTTTCTCTCTTGCTTTCTTCAACAGGCTTTCTTTGTGTTGAATATTTAGTATGTTACTTACAATGCGACAAGAGAAGGTTCTTTTGTGGTCTTATCTGTTTGGAATCCTAAATGCCTCCGGGATCTAGATTGGTGCTTCTTTTCCCACTGCTGAGATTTCTCCCATTAGTCTTCTAAAAAGGCTGACTCAGCCTTTGGAGCTATATTCTTTTCAGCTCCTACAAACTCTAAATTTGCTCCTTTTGAAGTGTCACCTATATCCTGAGGTTCCCAATAGTACCTTTCTATGTACTTTTTAGATGGATGGCTCAAGTTCTTCTACCCTGTCTTGAAATCCATATAGTTTGTTCTTTCCTTGATCCATTCCATTGATGACACAGAGTTTATAGTTTTAAATGTTCAACAGCTGTGTTTTTGTTTCTGGTATTTCAGATTGTCTTTCTTCAGTACTACTATTCCTTTATTGAATTCCTCTTTCAAATCTTGTAACACCTTCTCTATTCCACTGATGGGTTTGTGTTCTCCAAAGGAGTTTATGTTCTTCTTTGATTTATTTCAACATATTTACTATTGAATTCTGTCTCTCACTTGCTGTCATGACTGTAGGATTACTGATTTTTTTTGAGGAGTTATACTATCTTGATTTTTCATTTTTCTTGTGTTACTATGATTAGATTTACATAGTGTGTGTGTTTCTTGGATTTGTTTATGCCTTTTAAACAGCTATATTTTTTTTAGTTGATGTATTAGCTGTATCCATGCACGACTCAGATATAGTAAACCTAAGTATATATTTCAGAAAATAGTTCATTAATGCTTGATATAATTTCTATAATGTTTTCTGAGTATGATTGTACCTATGAGAACAACTTTTTAAATATTTCCCCTACATAGATATCATACTAGCCAATTAGTGACAATGCCCTCTTTGATACCAATAACCAGTAGGAGATAAATAACCAAGATTATTATAGCATATACTTATATTTTAGTTAATAAAATTAGGAATAAGAGAGAAGTATGATAGATAAGTAAGAGGATTAAATATTAGATGTATTTTGAAAAGAAAAAAATAGATTATTAAAATAAGAGAAAAAAGTTGTGTTATTATTAGTGTTACCAGATTTTAGAGATGTTTAAAGCTATGAGAGTTTATAATCAAAAAGTTAAAAAGAAGAAGATAAGAATAAAAAAAGAAAATGCATAGGAATAAAAGATGAAGTATATGAGATGTAGGTGAAGAATGTAGTAAGAACTACAATAAACTGGGTGGAGAAACATGAACCACAGTCCTAAACCTAACTGAGAAATAAACAAAAGCAAAACCTTTATAAGACAAGTGTGCAAGTGTAGAGGTTCCATAACTGGCAGGAAATAAAAAGAATTGTTACAGCAGCTATGTTGAGTTGAAAGGTAAAGTTCTCAGATCCCTCTGTTTCAAGCAGGCTCCATGAAGTAAGTAGTGTGTGGAAGAGGCTTAAGGGGGCAAGATAAGCTCTGATATGAATAAGGAATATTCTGAGTCTATCCTGATAGTTTTCTTGGATCCCTACACTCCATGGTGGCTGCTTCAGGTCCTATAGGGGTATGAGAAGCAGACAGTACTGAGTTCTAAATACATGGCTATTTTCCTTCCAGTTTCTTTTTTCACCATTACATACATTCTATTCTCTATCCTTTCTTGTCATTTTCCTCCACTTCCCTGCTGTTTCCTGAGAGTCTAAGACAAATGGAAAATGACTCCTAAGTGGTCAATCGATGCTTATTCTGTTAGCTGAGAAAGGCTTTCTCTTCTGTTATATGGGACCATTTTTTTTTATTCAACTTCTCATAGTATTATTCTAAGTTATCTTTTAAAATAGAAATGTCAAAAACTGTAAAGAATTACATAAATTATGGTAAGGCTCACATATAGCTGAAGCAAAATGTAGATTTTTTTAGAAGTATTTCATACCATGTTATAGTATTCTTGGATATTTTACCCATTAAACACAAAATTATTCATATAAAAAAGAAAGTTATTTGATAAATTAACCAAGAGTGGACCAACTAACTAACTTATAGTACTGCTTATTAATATCCAAGAAATTTAAACTCATGTTTCCAAAATTAAAATCTACCTTTTTACATCATAATGATCTTAAAAACTATAAGATAGAACAAGTGGCCATGGACTACCCAACCCCAACCAATACATTTACAATACAACTCCTACATATCAGTCTCAAAGAACATCATTTAAATGGTGACAGATTGTGAGAGCTGAAATACTAGGACACTACGATACAGTGAATTCTATACATGATAGGGGAGCTGTGCACACACAACCTCAACAATATGGCTGCCAAAACAAGGCCTGTATAATGAGAACAACAGCTGGCATGCAGAGTAGATGAAATAAATTTCACTCTCCCATACCCCTGACCTAGAACAATGTTTGTATGTACTTTGTAACCATTTATTGAAAAGAGCTAATAGGTTGGAAGCAGCATGTGGATATAAGTTCATAATGTCTGTTTATGGTATTGAGCATTATTCAGTGTCAACCAGGTTCAGTAAAGTGGTTTCTTGTGAAGTTTCTAATCTTCCTGCTTCCTTGCAATTTTGAACAATCATTTTTAGTGTCAGTATTGCACCGCCCTTGTTTGCTTTACAGGTAGTTTAAATATTTTCAACATGCTAGCTTTCAAAATTGCTTCTGACAGGAGCTGACTTTGATTCAGAGAATATAGAATGCAGAGATTATGTCTTGTTACATTTTTTTAAAAAAAAAATCTTTGAATCTTATTATATTTTCATCTTCCTAACCTAGGATACTGAGTGGGACTATGTTTCTTGAAACAAACAAACAAACAAATGGGTTAGAAAGTCAGATCCCAGAAAAATGGCGTAGATGAGGCTTTAATGACTTTTCTGAGACCTGTGTTGGGATGTGATATTTATGAGAAAGGAGATTCTTTGACAAATGTGAATGGCTTAGACCAACATGCATATTGGGTTCATTGTATCAGCTAATGAATTAAAGATAATCTCAGGAAACTAAAATGTGTTGATGTCAGATTAAGAAATGAAAACAAATCCACTTGCTTTTGCATTTATTTAACCAAGAATAACCCAAATTTTAATTTCTCACACTTTTCTTTCTGTCTTTCACCATCTATGGTGTGTGTGCAGTTACTAATCTGTCTCCTGCTTTTGTCAGATGTCTGTGAATTATGCCTCTTCCTGTGTCTGCCTCTAACAAAGGGCTTTGCTCTGTATTTATTGAGCGGCCAAGAAAACATAGTATGAGAAAGGATGAGGGATTGATTAGAGAAATTTTTAACAGTTTTACAAGAAAAGAATCCACTTTACTGAACCCAGTTGACACTGAATAGCACTCAATACCACAAATAGTCATTATGAGCTTATATCTACATGTTACTTCAAATGTGTATGGCAGATATTTGTTATAATGTTGCTTCCAACCTAATAGCTCTTTTCAGCAAATGCTTACAAAGAACATACAAGCAGTGTTTTGGATGAGGAGTCTAGAAGAGTGCAAAACTTAAGATTAAAGCTATGCATCAGTTTATGTTGTGGAAGCTGGTTTGTTGGGAAATCCAAGACATGGTGAGATTAGTAGTATTCTTTCCTTAAAGGCAAGTTAAACATGGTAGCACCCACAGTAGTGTTAAATTATCTCAAGGCAAAGTATTAACTCAGTGGAAAAGTCTAGAAAAGTTTATTCTCTTTGAATGCATAAGTTATTTTCAGAAAAAAATATGTAGCACTGTAGTTCATAAAGCATAAAAGCAATCAAAAGGGAATAAAAGAATAGTGAAAGCTACAAAGTGGTCTCTTTGGATCACTTAATGGCAAACAGGAAAAGATTTGTGTCAAACTAAAAGCACCTATGGATAAAACTAACAAATACCCAGTGATGAGTTAGTGAGCTTCTGCAAGCCTTTAAAGATCAAGCAGTAGGTCATAGAAGGCATAAATAATCAAGCTGTGCCAACAAAAATGATCAATCTTGACCTAGCCGCAGACAATTATCTCCCTATAGTATATAATGTAGCATACACTGAGAATGGAGATGGTCTGCCCAGTCCCAGCACTTTCCGTTACCCAGATGTGGCTGGTAGAAATGTACAGACAATAGTGTTGACCCAAAGCTTGGCAGAATCAGGGAGTGAGCTATAATGGCAAACAGGCAAGAGTGGCCTTGCTCCTACTTGGGCCTGAGCCAGGCTAAATTGCACAAGCCAGTCTTCCTAAGATTTGCAGTGGTAAATAGGTACATAGCAGCCCTAATATAGAATCAGCTCCTTAAAATGGTGACGCCAAATGACCCAAGGGAACTCTAAGGATTATAGGGGTTAGAAGGGATAAGTTCTTCCATTCATGCTACCATATCCAACATTGCTCTCCTGACTAAGCAATGACTAGAAGTGGTGAGATCTTTCCTATTTCATTTGACCTTTCTAAAGTATTTAGCAAATGTGTTTCTTTCCTACACTTTGCCACTCAAAACTAACTTGTACTATCCTGGAATGGATGACCATGGGCCTTCAGACATACTTCCCACTCTCTGTGAAAAGATTTTTTTTACATAATGCTATCCCCTGACTGTCTTCTGATTTGTACAAACATCTAGAAAGACAGAAAAGAAAGCAGTTAAAGAACATAAAGTAAGAATCCTACATGAGTGGGAAAGAATATCCCAAAGAGTTAGAAGATTGGTCAATGAAAACAGCCATACCAGGGCTAGCCTGGACCAGCAGATTGTTCTTCAGAGACAGGGTCCTGAAGATAGAATCCAGAGATCAGAAGATGAGAAGACAGAAAACTTTAGGATCTCAACAGAAGCTTAATCTTATGTCGAGAAAATTTTAAAAATACAGCACCTTATATACCAGTAAAGTCAATGTCTCAGGAAACAAACAAACAAACCTTAATTCATTTGATCCCTCCACTACCACCACCACCTCAGGCCAGACCTTGCCCAATCTGCTTCTGGGAAAAGATACAATCTGATACTATAAGTCAGGGCAATTATCTGTAAATGGGAAGATTATAACTTCAGTAAGCAAACAACTGTTACTGTTTTAGTTTATTTGATAGCTGTGTTTACCAAACTGCCTTCTAAATATATGTTTATGTCTACAAATCACTGTTGCCATCAGCTTCAGTCAGACATAGAAATAAACTTTTTTACAAAAACTCTAGTTAGTATATAATGAAAATCCAGACCGGGACCTGTGCTCTCTGCGGCGTCCCAGCTCACTCTGGAGCAGGGGCAGCTGAACTCTGCACCTGGCCACACCCGCAGCTCCTGCTGCTCAGGGAATCTACTAGGAGCCCTACTGCGACCCTGAACTGAGTGAACTGAGCAAACTAACTGCAGGGGTCTCTGAGGGGCAGATTCAAACCCTGACCAGAGGTGAGGAGAGCTCGGCGGGCCTCAGCGCCTGTATCCTGGCCTGGGAGGGAGAGTTGACCTCACACTGCTTCCGGTTCCGCCACCGGGACCTCTGCTCTCTGAGGCGTCCCAGCG
>PVIH01010432.1:34475-75456 GCA_004025045.1 Sigmodon hispidus | reverse complement strand
CAGGAGAATTCTGGGTGTTGTAGTCCTCGAGTGATATGGTATTTGCCCCTGGAGGATCCTGAAATTTGATGCCCTAGAGGATTATGGGATTTGTCCTTGAAAAGGATTCTGGGATTTGTAGCCCTGCAAGATTCTGGAATTTGTAGTCTTGGAGGATTCTGGTACATTTAGCCTTAGAGGATGCTGGGTATTATAGTCCCGGAGGATTATGGGACTTTTAGCCCTGGAAGATTCTGGTATTTGAACCCTTGGAGGATTCTGGGATTTGCAGTACTGGAGGATTCTGGGATTTGTAGTTTGGAAAATTCTATGATTTGTTGCCATTTTGCTTCTGGGATTTGTAGTCCTTCAGGATCCTTGGATTTGCAGCCCTGGAGCATTGTTGGATTGTAGTCCTAGAGGATTCTGGTAGTTGTAGTACTGGAAGAATCTGGGATTTGTAGTTATGGAGAACTGTGCAATATGTAGTTCTGGGATAACTATTCCTGGATGATTGTGGTATTTTTTGTCCTGGAGGATGCTTGCATTTGTAGCCCTGGAGCATTGTTAGATTTGTAGTACTGGAGGATTCTGGGATTTGTAGCACAAATTCAGGAATATTTGGGAAATTTTAGTCCTGGATGATCCTGGGATATGTAGCCCTGGAGGATTCTGATTTTTTTTTACCACTGGAGGATTCTGGGACATTTAGTCCTGTAGGATTGTGGGATTTTTAGGCCTAGAGAATCTTTTGATTTGCAGACCTGAATGGTCTATTAGAGACCATAATGTCTCTAATAGATGCCCTGGCACTTTATTGTAATGTCTCTATTAGCATCACTGGCTAATTACCATAACATCTTTAATAGACTCCCTCACAATTTACCGTAATGTCTTTAATAGATGCCATCAAAAATTACCATAATGTGTCTAATACTCCCCTCGTAAACTACTGTAAAGTCTCTAATAAACGCCTTTGCTATTTAGAGTAATGTCTCTAATAGCCATACTCACAAATTACAGTAATGTTTCTAATAGATGTCCTTGCACTTTACTGTAATGTCTCTAATAGAAGCCCTGGCACTTTACTGAAATATCTCTAATATACCCTCTCCACTTTACCATAATTTCCCTAGTAGACAAACTTGCAAATTTCTGTAATGTCTCTGATAGACAACTTCACCCTTTGCTGTAATGTCTCAAATAGACCCCCTCACATTTTCCTGTAATGTCTTTAATTGATGCCCTCACACTTTACCTTAATATCTCTAATAAATGCCCGTGGGATGTCTTTGAATGTGGACATAGTAGTGAATGTGGGTGTGGTCTGTAAATGTAGGTGTGGTCTCTGAGTGTGGGTGTGGTCTCTGAGTGTGGGCTTGTTCTCTGAGTGTGGGTGTGGTCTCTGAGTGTGGGTGTGGTCTCTGAGTGTGGGCATGGTCTCTGAGTGTGGTCTCTGAGTGTGGGCGTGTTCTCTGAGTGTGGGTGTGGTCTCTGAGTGTGGGTGTGGTCTCTGAATGTTGGTGTGGTCTCTGAGTGTGGGCATGATCTCTGAGTGTGGGTGTGGTCTCTGAGTTTGGGTGTGGTTTCTAAGTGTGCACATGGTCTCTGAGTGTGTGTGTGGTCTGGCCATGCCCACAGGGACTGACCACACCCACAGTGACTGACCACACCCACAGTGACTGACCACACTCACAGTGACTCACCACACCCACAGTGACTCACCACACCCACAGTGACTGTCCACACCCACAGTGACTGACCATGCCCACAGTGACTGACCATGCCCACAGTGACTGACCACAATGACTGACCACACCCACAGTGACTGACCACACCCACAGTGACTGACCACAGTGACTGACCATTCCCACCGTGACTGACCACACCCACAGTGACTGACCACACCCACAGTGACTGACCACATCCACAATGACTGACCACACCTACAGTGACTGATCACACCCACAGGGACTGACCAAACCCACAGTGACTGACCATGCCCACAGTGACTGACCACACCCACAGTGACTTACCACAGTGACTGACTACACCCACAGTGACTGACCACTCCCACAGTGACTGACCACTCCCACAGTAGTGACCACACACAGTGACTGACCACACCCACAGTGACTGGCCACGCCCACAGTGACTGACCACGCCCACAGTGACTGACCACGCCCACAGTGACTGATCACAGTGACTGACCACGCCCACAGTGACTGACCACGCCCACAGTGACTGACCACACCCACAGGGACTGACCACACCCACAGGGACTGGCCACACCCACAGTGACTGACCACACCCACAAGGACTGACCAAACCCACAGTGACTGATCACTGTGAATCTTAGTCCTGTAGGATTCTGGGATTAATTGCGATGGAGAATTATCAGATATTTAGCCATGAAGGCTTCTGGGGTTTGTAGTCCTGGAGGATCTTGGGATATGTTTTCCTGGAGAACTTTGGGATTTACAGTCCTGGAGGATTCTGGGATTTGGAGTCTTGGAAGATTCTGAGTTTTGTTGACTTGAACGATTCTTCAATTTACCATCATGCCTCTAATAGACACACTTGGAGTTCACCATAATGTCTGTAGTAAACACTCTCTCAATTTACCATAGCATCTGTAATATAGGCCCTTGCAATTTTCCATGATGTCTCTAATACATGCTCTGGCATTTTCCCGTAATGTCTCTAATAGATACTCTCGCCCCTCACCATAATGCCTTTAATAGATGCCCTCACAATTTACTGTACTTTCTCTAAGAGATGGCCTTGCACTCTACTGTAATGTCTCTAGTAAATGCCCTCACACTCTATTGTAATGTCTCTAATAGACGCCCTTGTAATGTAATGTTGCTAATAGAAGTCCTTGCAATTTACAGTAATGCCTCTAATAGACACCTCGTACTGTATTGTAAAGTCTCTAATAGATGCTCTCGCACTGTACCATGATATCTCTAATAGACACCTTTACCAATTACCATAATGTCTCTGATAGATGCCCTCAAACTTTACCATAATGTCACTAAATGACACCCTCACACATTACCATAATGTCTCTGATAGACACCTTCAAACTTTATCATAATGTCACTAAAAGATACTCTGACACATTACTGTAATGTCTATAACAGATGACCTTGCAGTTTACCGTAATGTCTGTAATTGACACCCTTGGAAATTACCATAATGTCTCTAACAGATGCCCTTTTAAACTACCGTTATGTCTCTAATAGAATCTGTCACACTTTACCATAATGTCTCTAATAGACGCCTTTGTGAATTACCATTATATCTCTAATAGAATCACTTGCACTTTACGGTAATATCTGTAATAGACAGACGCCTTAACAATTTACCATGACGTCTCTAACAGATGCTTTCACACTTTACCATAATGTCTCTAATTCACTTCCTAATGATTCAAATGCATCTATTTGATTTTTTTAGGTTCACATCATCAGTTGAAATATTTGTTTCAGTGCATCCATTCAATTGTCACGAACAATTCACTGGGTAGTGATTCAAACCACCTGTTTCATATTTTTAGGTTAAGGTCATTGAATGAAATATATGCTTCAGTGCATCCATTTAAAAAGCGTATATAATTCACTTTCTGGGTAGTTATTTAGAGTTGGTTACTGGGTTAAGGTTGGTTAGTGTGTTAGGTTTGGTTAGTTGGTTTAGTTGGTTAGTGGATTAGGGTTATTTAGATAGGGTTGGTTAGTGAATTAGGGTTAGTCATTTATGGCTGGTTAGTGAGTTAATGTTGTTTAATTGGTTAGGGATAATTAGGGGGTTAGAGTTGGCTAGTTGGTTAGGGTTGATTACTGTTAATGTTAGTCATTAATGGCTGGTTACTGAGTTATGGTTGATTAGTTGGTTAGGGATTGTACATATTGGATAGTAGGTTAGGGTTGGTTATTGGATTAGGCTTATTTGGTTAGGGTTAGTTAATGCGTTAGAGTCAGTTAGTAGGTTAGGGTTGGTTAGTGTATTAGTTTTAGTTGTTTATGGCTGATTAATGAGTAATGGTTGGTTAGTTGGTTAGGGTTTGTTAGTTAGGGTTGGTTAGTTGTTAGGGTTGGAGGTTGGTTTGTTGGTTAGGGTTGGTTAAAATGTTAGGGTTGGTTAGTGTGCAAAGTTAGTGCATAAAGTTTAGTTATTAGGTTTATGTTGGTTAGTAAAGTGCAAGGATGTCTATTAGAAATATTACGGTAAAGTTCGAAGACATCCATTAAAGACATTATGGTATATTGTGAAGGTATCAATTACAGACATAACAGTAAAGTGGGAGTGGGACTATTAGAGACATTATGGTAAATTTCGAGTTGTATTAGAGACTTTATGGTAAATCACAGAATTCTCCAAATCAACAAAACCCAGGATCCTCCAAGCTGATAATTCCATAATCTTTCAAAGCCTGAAATAACAGAATCCTCCAGGACTACAAAACCCAGGATAGTGCAGGAATACAATTCCCAGAAACCTCCAGGTCTACATGACCCAGAACCCTCCAGGGTTTCAAATTCCAGAATCCTCCAGGGCTATAAGATCAAGGATCCTCCAGGATTAGAATTCCTAGAACACTCCAGGGCTACAAATTTAAAATTTTTCAGGACTACAAATCCAGGAATCCTCCAAGACTACAATTCTCAGAATCTTCCAGAACTACAAATCCCAGAATCCTCCAGTACTACAAATCTCATAATCCTCCATAGGTTCAAATTCCAGAATCCTCCTGGGCCACAAATCCTATAATTCTCCAGGCCTACAAATTCCAGAATCCTACAGTGATACAAAATCAGAAACTTCCAGAACCACAACTCCCAGAATCCTCCAGAGCTACAAATCCCATAACCCTGCAGGGTACAAATCCCACAATCTTCAGGGAATGCAAATCCCAGGATCTTCCAGGGGCTCAATTTCCAGAATTTTCCATGGATACAAATCCCAAAATCTATCAGGACTACAAATTAAAGGATTCTGCAGTCCTAAAATTCCCATAAACTCTAGAGCTAAATCTCCAAGAATCCTTGAGGACTACAAATCCCACAATCCTAAAAGGCTACAAATCCCAGAATCTTCTAGGACTACAAATCCCAGAATCCCCTAGGAATAAAATTTTTAAATTCCTGTGCAGGTTGATATCCCAGAATCCTCTTCGGAGAATCCCATAATTCTCCAAGACAAGAATTTCCAGAATCCTAAAGAGCTACAAATCCCAGGATCCTCCAAGGATAAAAATCACAGAATCCTCTAGAGCAACAAATCCCAGAATTATCTAGGACTAAAAATCCAAGGATCCTCCAAGCCTAAAAATTCTATATTCTTCCAGAGCTAAGTATCCCAGAATCCTCCAGTAGTAAAAAAATTGAGATATCTCCCGGACTACAAATCCCACAATCCTCCAGGGCTACAAATCCCAGGAACCTCCAGGACTACAATTCCCAAAATTCTGGGCTACAATCACCATAATCTAGCAGAATGACAAATCCCATAATCATTCAGGGCCTGAAATCCCAGAATTCTTCAAAACTACAAATCAAAGGATCCTCCATGCTGAAAACTGCCATATTCCTCTAGGGATAAAGGTCCCAGAATCCTCCAGTGGTATAAAATCACAAATACATCTGGACTACAGAATCCACAATCCTCCAGGGCCACATATGCTAAGCTACTCCAGGACTACAATTCCCAGAATTCCCCTGGGCTGCGATTCCCAGAATCCTACAGTGGTACAAATCCCAAAATTCTCCAGGGGTTCAAATCCCAGCAGGAAAATGTCAACATCCGAGGATCCTTTGTGATCACAAATACCATAATGCTTCAGGACTACACATCTCACAATCATGAAGGACTACATATCCCAGAATCATACAGGGATACAATTCCCCAAAGTCTCAAGGACTACAAATCCCAGAATTCTGGGATCCTTAGCCATGGTGGATTTTGTGAATTGTAGTTCTGGAGGATCCTTTGATTTGTAGTCCTGGAGGATTGTGGGATGTCTAGACCTGGCATATTCTGGGATTTGTAGCACTAGAGATTCTGGGATTTTTAGCTCTGTAGCATTCTGGGAATTGTAGCCCAGGAGAATTCTGGGAATTTTTGTCCTTGAGGATTACAAAATTGTAGCCCTTGAAAATTCTGGGAATTGTAGGCCTGTAAGATGATAGGATTTGTAGCCCTGGAGGATTATGGAATATGACTGCTGGAGGATTATGGGATTTGCAGTCCTGGAGGATTCTGAGACTTTTAGCCTCATAGGATAGTTGGAATTTTTGCCTGGGAGAATTTTGGGAATTGTATTCCTGGAGGATTCTAGGATATGTAGTCCTGGAGGATTCTGGGATTTGTAGTTCTGGAAGACTTTGGGATTTGTAGCCAAGTAAAATTTTGGAAATTGTAGTTCTGAAGGATACTGGTTTATGTAGCCTTGAAGGAGTGTGGGATTTTTAAGCCTTGACGGTCTTTTGTTATGTAGACCTGGAGGATTCTGGGAAATGTAGTCCTGAGCTATCCTGTGATTCATAAACCTGGAGGATTCTGGCACTAAAGGCCGTGAAAGATTATGGGTTTTGTAGCTTTGGAGGATTCTGGAATTTGTAGCCCTAGAGGATTCTGGGAATTGTAGCCCTAGAGGATTCAGGGATTTGTAGCCCCGGAGAGTTCTGGGAATTTTAGTTCTGGAAGATCATAAGATTTGTAGACTTGGAGGAATCTGGGATTTGTAGTACTAGAGAATTCTAGGATTTGTAGTCTTGGAAATCTCTGGGATTTGTAGCTCAGAAGAATTCTGGGAATTGAAGTCATGGAGGATCCTGTGATATGTAGTTCTTAAGGATCAGGTGATTTGTTGCTCTAGAGGATTTTGGGAATTTTAGCCCTGGAAGATTCTGGGAAATATAGTCCTGAAGGATTCTGAGATTTGTTGCACTAGAAAATTGTGGGATTTGTTGTCCTGAAGGATCCTGCTACATAAAATCCTGGAGGATTGTGGGATTTAAAACTCTTTAGGATTATAGAATTTGTAGTACTGGAGAATTCTGGGATTTTTTGTCCTGCAAAATTATGTTACTTGTTGCCATTTCATTTCTGGGCTTTGTCATCTTGGAAGATTTTGGAATTTGCAGTACAGTAGAATTCTGGGAATTATAATCCAGGATGATACTGAGTTATGTAGCCCTGGATGATTGTGGGATTTGTAGTCCTGGAAGATCTTTGGAATTGTAGTCCTGTATGTTTCTGGGAGTTGTAGTGCAGTAGAAATATGGCAACTGAAGTCCTGGAATATTATGGGATTTGTTTCACAAGAGGAATCTGTGACTGGTAAACTTGGAAAATCCCAAGATTTGTTGCTCTGGAGGATTCTGGGATTTATTGTTCTGGGGGATTCTGGGATTAATAGTCCAGAAGAATCCTATGATTTTTAGCCCTGGAAGATTTTGAGAATAGTATTTCTAGAGAATTCCTGGATTTGAAGTTTTGAAAAAGTTTGGGATTTGTAGCCCAGGAGTATACTGGGATTTGCAGTGCTAGAGATTCTGGGATTTTTAGCTCTGTAGGATTCAGGGAATTTTAGCACAGGAGAATTTGGAATTTTTGTCCTTCAGGAATCTTAAAATGTAGCCCTTGAAAATTCTGGGAATTGTAGTCCTGTAAAATCATAAGATTTGTAGCCCTAGAGGGTTCTGGGATTTGAATCCCTGGAGGATTATGGGATTTGTAGCCCTGGAGAATTGTGGTATTTTTAGTTCTGGGGGATTCTGAATTTTGTACCACTGGAGGATTCTGGGACATTTACTCTCAGAGGATTGTGGTACTTTAGGCCTGGAGGATTATTTGATTTGTACTCCTGGAGGGTTATGGGATATTTAACCCTAGAGGATTGTCGGATGACTCTGTGATATGTAGCCCTGGAGAATTCTGGGATTTGAATCCATGGTGAATTATGGGATTTGTAGTACTGGAGGAATCTGAAATTTTTAGCCCAGGAGGTTTCTGAGAATTTTAGTACTGGATGATTCTGAGATTGTAGCCCTTGAATATTCTGGGATTTGTAGCATTGTAAGAGCATAGGTTTTGTAGCCATGGAGGATTATGGGATTTTTAGCCCTGGAGGAATCTTGGAATTGTAGCCTAGGAGAATTCTTGGTATTGTGTCCCTGGAGGTTTCTGAGAATTGTAGTCCTGGATGATCCTGGGATATGTAGCCCTGAAAGGATTTTGGGATTTGTAATCCTGGAGGATTCTATGAATTTTAGCACTGGAGTTTTCTGGGAATTGTAGTTCCGGAGGATCCCTCATCTTATAGCCCTCAAGGATTATGGAAATTGTAGTCCTGGATGATCCTAGGATATGTAGCCCAGGAGGACTCTGGGATTTGTAGTCTTGGACTACATTGAATTTTGTACAACTGATTGATTCTGAGAAATGAAAGCCTGGAGCATTCTGGGATTTGCAGCCATGGAAAATTCTGGGATTGGTAGTCTTGGAAAATCATAGGATTTGTAGCCCTGGAGGAGTCTGGGAATTGTTGCTCAGAAGAATTCTGGAATTTGTATTACTGGAGTATTTTGTGATTTGTAATCCAGGATTATTCTGGGATTTGTAGTCCAGGAGGATTTTGTGATTTTTAGCCCTGGAGGATTCTGAGAACTTTAGTCCTGCAGGATTGTTGATCCTGTAGCCTTGGAGTATTCTGGGAATTTTAGTCCTGGAAGATCCGAGGATTTAAAGTTTGGAGGATTCTGGGATTTGAAGCTCAGGAGGATTCTGGGATTTGTAGTCCTGGAGGACCCTGGAATGTTGCCATTTGCCTGCTGGAATTTGTTTACCTGGAGAATTGTGGGATTTGTAGACCTGGAGGATTCAGTGAAATGTAGTCCTGGAGGATACTAGAATTTGTAGCGCTGGAAAATTCTGGGATTTTTTGTCCTGGAAGGTCATAAGATTTGTAGGCCTGAACGATTCTGGGATTTGAACCCATGGAGGATTATGGGATTTGTAGTACTGGAGGTGTCTGGGATTTGTACTCTTGGAAAATTCTGTCTTATTTTGCCATTTTGTTTCTAGGATATTTAAGCCTGGAGAATTCTGATATTTGTAGCACTATAAGATTTTGGAAATTGTAGTCCAGAAAAATTCTGAAAATTGTAGCCCCGGTAATCCTTTGATATATATCCCAGAAGAATTGTGGAATTTGTTGTTCTGGAGGATTCTGGAATTTGTACCTCTTGAGGATTCTGGAATTTGTGTTCCTGAAATTTTCTGGGATTTTTAGACTTTGTGGATTTTGGAATATGTAGCCCTGGAGGATTCTGGATTTTGTACAACAGGAGAATTCTGGTAAATTTAGCCCTGGAGATTTCTGAAATTTTTTTCACTGCAAAATTCTGAGATGTGCAGCCCTAGAGGATCCCTGGTATTGCAGCCCAGGAGAATTCTGGGAATTGTAGTCCTGGAGGATCCTCGGATATGTAGCCCTGGAGGATTTTGGCATTTGTAGTCCTGGAGGATTCTGTGATTTGTAACTCTGAAAGATACTAGAATTTGTTGCTCTGAATGATTCTGTGATTTGTAATTCTGGAGGATTCTACAATTTTCAGACCTGTAAAATTCTTGGAATTGTAGCTCAGGAGAACCCTTGAATTTTTAGTCATAGAAGATCATAGGATTTTAGCCCTGAAGGATTTTGGGATTTGTAGTCCTGGAGTATTCTGGGATTTGTAGTCCAAGGGGAATTTTATGAATTTTAACCCTGCAGTATTCTGGTATTTCAAGCTCTGGAGGATTCTGGGATTTGTAGTCCTGGAGAATTCTAGGATTTGTAATCCTTGAGAATTTTGGGATTTGTTCCCCTGGAGGATTATCATATTTGTGGTACTCAAGGATCCTTGAATGCTTCCATTTGACTGCTGGGATTTGTACACATGAAGGATTCTGGTATTTGTATTCCAGTAGATTTCTGTGAATTGTAGCCCTGGAGGATAATGGGATTTGTCCCCCAAGATGATTCTGGGTTTTGAAGCTCTGGAGGATTCTGGGATTTTTAGTTTTGGAAGATGCTGGGATTTGTAGTTTTGAAGTCTTCTGGAATTTTTAGTTCTGTAGGTTTCTGGTAATTGTAGTTCTGGAGGATACTGGGAATTGTAGTACTTGAAGACTGTGGAATTTGTAGCTCTAGAGAATTCTGCAAATTTTAGCCCTGGACTATTCTGGGATTTGTAGTCCTGAAGGTCTCTGGGACTTGTAGTCCAATAAACTGTGTTTTTTTTAGCCCTGGAAAATTTTTTGATTTGTAGTCTTGGGGAATTCTACAATTTGTCCTTGCATAGGATTCTGGGATTTGTAGCCCTTCAGGATTCTGGGACTTGTATTCTGGCAGATCATGGGATATGTAAACCTGGAAGATTCTGGGTTGTAGTCCTTAAAATGTTTAGAATGTAGCCCTAAAGGATCCTGAGATTTGTAGTCCTGGAAAATTCTGTGATATATTGACATGGAAGATTTTGAGATTTGAAGCCCTGGAGAATTATGGGAATTTTAGCCCTGATTGATTCTGGGATTAATTGCAATGGAGGATTATGGGATATTTAGCCCATGGAGAATTCAGGAATTTGTAGTCCTGGAGGATTTGGGGATATTTAGTCATGGAGGCTTCTGGGATTTGTAGTCCTGGAGGATTCTGAGATTTGTCGTCCTGGAAGATGATGGGTGTTGTTGACTTGGAGGATTCTGGGATTTACCATAATGCCTCTAATAGACACACTTGCAATTTATTATAATGTCTGTAATAGACACCGTCACAATTTTCCGTAATGTCTCTAATACACACTTTGGCACTTTCCCTTAATGTCTCTAATAAACGACCTCACAATTTATTGTAATATCTCTGATAGATTCCCTTGCGCTCTACCCTAATGTCTCCAATAAATGCCCTCACACTGTATTATAATGTCTCTAGTAGATGCCCTCGCAATGTAATGTAATGTCACTAATAGAAGTCCTTGCACTTTACCATAATGCCTCTAATAGACACCCTCA
Source organism: Sigmodon hispidus (assembly GCA_004025045.1). Taxonomy (NCBI): domain Eukaryota; kingdom Metazoa; phylum Chordata; class Mammalia; order Rodentia; family Cricetidae; genus Sigmodon; species Sigmodon hispidus. The sequence continues at coordinate 64,416 of PVIH01010432.1, read as the reverse complement.
TACTGTATTGTAAAGTCTCTAGTAGATGCCCTCACACTTTAACATAGTATCTCTAATAGACACACTCACTAATTACCGTAATGTCTCTGATAGACGCTCTCAAACTTTACCATAATGACACTAAAAGACACCCTCGTACTTTATCATAATGTCTCTAATATATGTCTTCGCACTTTACCGTAATCTGTATAAAAGATGATTTTGCAGTTTACCGTAATGTCTAAAATTGACACCCTCGTAAATTACCATAATGCTTCTAATAGACGCCCTTGTAAACTACCATTATGTCTCTAATAGATTCCCTCGCACTTTACCATAATGTCTCTAATAGACGCCTTCACAATTTACCATAACATCTCTAACATATGCCTTTGCACTTTACCATAATGTCTGTAATTCACCTCCTAATGATTCAAATGCACCTTTTTTTTTAGGTTCAAATCATTGGTTCAAACATTTGTTTCAGTGCATCCATTCAATTGTTATATATAATTCACTATGTAGTGATTGAAACCACCTGTTTCATATGTTTAGGTAAAGATCATTGGTTGAAATATTTGTTTCAGTGCATCCATTCAAATAGCATATATAATTCACTTTCTGGGTAATTATTTAGAGTTGGTTATTGGGTTAAGTTTGCTTAATGTGTTAAGTTTGGTTAGTTGGTTTGGGTTGGTTAGTGGGTTAGGGATATTTAGATAGGGTTGGTAAACTAGGGTTAATGGTTTATGGCTGGTTAGTGAGTTAGTGTTTGTCAGTTGGTTAGGGTTATGTAGGAGTTAAGGGTTGGTTAGTTGGTTAGGGTTGATTACTGTTAGTGTTAGTCATTCATGGCTGGTTAGTGATTTATGGTTGGTTAATTGGTTAGGGTTTGTACATAATTGTTAGTAGGTTAGGGTTGGTTATTGGGTTAGGCTTATTTGGTTAGGGTTGGTTAGTGTGTTAGGGTTGGTTAGTAGTTTAGGATTGGTTAGTGTATTAATGTTAGTTGTTTATGGCTGGTTTTGAGTAATGGTTCATTAGTTGGTTAGGGTTAATTAGTTAAAGGTGGTTAATTGTTAGGGTTGGTTAGTGAGTTAAGGTTATTTGGTTAGAGTTGGTTAGTCAGTCAGGGTTAGTGGTTTATGGCCAGTTAGTGAGTTATGTTTGATTAGTTGGTTAGGGTTGGATAGTGGGTTAAGGTTGTTTACTGATTAAGGTTTTGTTAGTGGGAAGGGTTAGTGAGTTAGTGTTGTTTAGTGGGTTATTGTTGGTGAGAGTTTAGTGTTGGTAGTTTATGGTTGATTACTGAATTAAGGTTAGTTATTTAGAGTTGGTTAATAGGTTAGGGTTGCTTATTCTGTTATGGTTAATCGTTTATGGCTGGTTAGTGAATTAGTGTTGGTTAGTGAGTTAAGGTTGGTTTGTTGGTTAGGGTTGGTTACAGGGTTAGTGTTGGTTAGTATGTAGTTAGTGCATAAGGTTCAGTTAGTAGGTTTGTGTTGGTTAATAAAGTTCAAGGGCATCTATTAAAGACATTACAATATATTGTGAGGGTATCACTTAGAGACATTATGATAAATTGTGAGGGTATCAATTAGAGACATTACAGTAAAGTGTGAGAGAGTCTATTAGAGCACTTATGGTAATTGCAATGGCATCTATTAGAGACATTACACTAATTTGCAAGGATGTCTTTTAGGGACATTATGGTACATAGTGAGACCTTCTATAAAGGACTTTATGGTAAATTGCAAGCTGTCTATTAGAAATGTCAGAGTTAATTGGGAGGTGGTCTTTTAGAGACATTATGGTAAAGTGTGCGAGCAACTATTAGAGACATTACAGAATGTGTGAGGGCATCTATTAGAGACATTATTGTAAAATGCAAGGGCTTCTATTAGAGACATTTTGATAAAGTGAAATGGGCATTTTTTAGAGACATTACAGTAAACTGCGAGGGTGTCTTTTAGAGACATTATGGTAAATCCCAGAATCCTCCAAGTCAGCAAAACCTAGAATGAAGGCCTGGAGGATTGTGGGATTTGTAGTCCTAGAAGATCTTTGGATTTGTAGTCTGTATGAATCTGGGATTTGTAGTCCAGTAGAATTCTGAGAAATGTAGTTCTGAAGGATATTGGGTCATGTAGCCCTGGAGGAATGTGAGATTTTAGTCCTGGAAGATCCTTGGATTTGTAGTCCTCTAGGTATCTGAGCTTTGTAGTGCAGTAGAATTCTGGCAACTGAAGTCCTGGAATATTATGGGATATTTTTCTGAAAAGGCGTCTGTGATTGTCAAACCTGGAAAATCCCAGGATTTGTTGCTCTGAAGGATTCTGGGATTTGTAGTTCTGGGGGATTCTGGGATTTGTAGTCCAGGAGAATTCTATGATTTTTAGCCCTGGAGAATTTTGAGAATTGTATTCCTAGAGGATTAATAGATTTGTAGTTTTGAAAAAGTTTGGAATTTGTAGCCCAGGAGTATTCTGGGAGATGAACACATGGAGGATTCTGGGATTTTTAGCCCTGGAGGATTTTGTGAATTGTAGTCATGGAGGATCTGGGATTTGTTGTCCTGGAGGATTGTGGGATGTGTAGACCTGGAATATTCAGGGATTTATAGCACTAGAAGATTCTGGGATTTTTAGCCCTGTAGAATTCTGGAAATTTTAGCCCAGGAGAATTCTGGGAATTGTAGTCCTGGAGGATCCTAGGATATGTAGCTCTGAAGGATTCTGGGTTTTTAACCCTGGACAATTTGGTGATTTGTAGTTTTGGAGAATTCTACAATTTGTACTGGCATAGGATTTTGGGATTTGTAGCCCTTGAAGATTCTGGGAATTGTACTTCTGTAGGATAATGGGACATGTAGACCTGGAAGATTCTGGGTTGTAGTCCATGAAATGTCTAGGATGGAGCCCTAAAGGACCCTGGGATTTGTAGTCCTGGAAAATTCTGTGATTTGTTGACCTTGAAGATGAGGGGATTTGAAGCCCTGGAGAATTATGGGAATTTTAGCCCTGTAGGATTCTGGGATTACTTGCAATGGAGGATTATGGGATATTTAGTCATGGAGAATTCAGAGATTTGTAGTCCTGGTGGATTAGGCTATATTTAGCCATGGAGGCTTCTGGGGTTTGTAGTCCTGGAGGATCCTGGGATAGGTTGTCCTGGAAATGTCTAGTATTTGTAGTCTTGGAGGATTCTGGGATTTGTAGTTTATGAAAATTCTGGGTTTTATTGATTTGGAGGATCCTGGAATTTACCATAATGCCTCTAATAGACACACTTTCAGTTTACCATAAAGTCACTAATAGATGCCCTCGCAATTTACTGTAACGTCTGTAATAGCCGTCTTCACAATTAACTGCAATATCTCTAATAGACACCCTCGCCCCTCACCGTAATGTTCTTTAATAGATGCCCTCGCAATTTACTGTAATGTCACTAATAGAAGTCCTTGCAACTTACTGTAATGCCTCTAACAGACACCCTTACACTGTATTGTAAAGACTCTAATAGTCGCCCTCAATAATTATCTTAATGTCTCTGATAGACAGCCTCAAATTTTACCATAATGTCATTATAAGACACCCTTGCTCTTTACCGTAATGTCTCTAACAGACGCCATCACACTTTACCTCAATGTCTTTAATGTACGTCCTTGCTCTTTACCGTAATGAGTATAACTGATGATCTTGCAGTTTACGGTAATGTGTATAATTGACACCCTCGCAAATTACTATAATGTCGCTAATAGACACCCTTGTATATTACTGTTATGCCTCTAATAGAATCCTTTGCTCTTTACTGTAATGTCTCTAATAGACACCTTCCCAATTTACAATAACGTCTCTAACAGATGCCTTTGCACTTTACTGTAATGTCTCTATTCACTTCCTAATAATTCAAATGCACCTGTTTGATTTTTTTAGGTTCAGTTCCTTTGATTTGTAGTACTGGAGGGTTTGGGATATTTAGCCCTGGAGGATTGTGGGATTTGTAGTCTTGGAAGATTCCGGGATATGTAGCCCTGGAGAATTCTGGGATTTGAACACGTGGTGAATTATGGGATTCACATTATTGGAGGATTCTGAAATTTTTAGCCCTGGAGGTTTCTGAGAGTTTTAGTACTGCATGATTCTGAGATTGTAACCCTCGAATATTCTGGGATTTGTAGTCCTGTAAGATCATAGGATGTGTAACCCTGAAGGATAATGGGATTTGTAGACCTGAAGGATTGTGAGACTTATAACACTGGAGGATTCTGAATTTTGTACCACTGGAAGATTCTTGGTTATTTATCCCTAGAGGATTGTGGGATTTTTAGGCCTGGAGGATTATGGGATTTGTAGTCTTGGAGGACCATGAAGTGTTGCTATTTGCCTGCTGGAATTTGTTTTCCTGGAGGATTGTGGAATTTGTAGCTCTGCAGGATTCTAGGAATTGTAGTCCTGAACGTCCTTGGATTTTTTTGTCCTGAAGAATACTGGTAATTGTTGCCCTGTAGGATTCAGGGACTTGTAGCCCTGGAAGACTCTGGGATTTGTAGCTCTAGAGGATTCTGGGATTTTTTGACCTGGAATTTCATAGAATTTGTAGACCTGGAGTATTCCTGGAATTATAGCCCAGGAGAATTCTGGGAATTGTAGTTCTGGAGGATCATAGGATTTGTACCCCTGAAAGATTCTGGGATTTGTATCCATGTAGGGTTATAGAATTTGTAGTCCTGGAAGATTCTGGATTTTTTTAGCTCTAAAGGATTCTGGGATTTTCAGCTCTAGAAGACTCTGGGATATGTGGTCCTGGAGAAATGTGGGATTTGTAGACCTGGATGATTCTGGGAAATGTAGTCCTGAAGGATACTGGGATTTGTAGTGCTGGAAAATTCTGGGATTTGTTGTCCTGAAAAGTCGTAGGATTTGTAGGCCTAGAGGATTCTGGGATTTGAACCCCTGGAGGATTATAGGATTTGTAGTACTAGAAGTTTCTGGGATTTGTACTCCTTGAAAATTCTGTGTTTTTTACCATTTTGCATCTAGAATTTTTGAGCCTGGAGAATTCTGAAATTTGTAGCACTGCAGGATTTTGGAAATTTTAGTCCAGGAAAATTCTGGAAATTGTAGCCCTAGTAATCTTGTGATATATATCCCAGGAGAATTGTGGGATTTGTAGTTCTGGAGGATTCTAGAATTTGTGTTCCTAGAACATTCTGGGATTTTTAGACCTTGTGGATTTTGGGATTTGTAGCCCTGAGGTATTCTGGGAATATTAGTCCTGGTGTAACCTAGAATATGTAGCCCAGGAAGATTGTGGGTATTGTAGTCTGGATTTTGTACCACAGGAGAATTCTGGGATATTTAGCCCTGGAGGATTCTGAGATTTTTATCCCTGCAAAATTCTGTGAATTTTAGTCCTAGAGAATCCTAAAATACGTAGCCCTGGAGATTTTCAGGATCATAGTTTTGGAGGATTCTGGAATTTGTAGTCCTCAAAGATTCTGTGATTTATAACTCTGGAAGATACTAGAATTTATTGCTCTGGAGGATTCTGGGATTTGTAATGCTGGAGGATTCTGCAACTTTCAGACCTGTAAAATTCTTGGAATTTTAGCTCAGGGGAATCCTTGGATTTTTAGTCCTGGAGGATCATAGGACTTTTAGCCCTGGAGAATTTTGGGATTTGTAGTCCTGGAGTATTCTGGGATTTGTAGTCCAGGAGGATTCTGTGATTTTTAGCCCTTTAGGATTCTGTTATTTGAAGATCTGGAGGATTCTAGGATTTGTAGTCCTGGAGGATTTTGGAATCTGTAATCTTTGAAAATTTTGGGATTTGTTGCCCTGGAGGATTATGGTATTTGTGGTACACAAGGATCCTGGAATTCTTTCAATTGACTGCTGGGAATTGTACACATGGAGTAGTCTGTAATTTGTTGTCCTGGAGGATTCTGGGATTTTTAGCACTGGAGGAATGTTGGAATTGTAGCCCAGGAGAATTCTAGATATTGTAGCCTTGCAGGATTTAGGGATTTGTAGTCCTGGACTATACTGAATTTGTACAACTGGATGATTCTCAGAAATAAAAGGCTGGAGGATTCTGGGATTTTCAGCCATGGAAAATTCTGGGATTGGTAGTTTTGGAAGATCATAGGATTTGTAGGCCTGGAGCAGTTTGGAAATTGTTGCTCACAAGAATTCTGGGATTTGTATTACTGGAGGATTTTGGGATTTTTAATTCAGGAGTATTCTCGAATTTGTTGTCCAGGAGGATTTTGTGATTTTTAACACTGGAAGATTCTGAGAACATTAGTCCTGGAGGATCCTTAACTTGTAGTCTTGGAGTATTCTGGGAAATTTAGTCCTGGAAGATCCTAAGATTTGTAATTTTGGAGGATTGTGGGATTGGAAGCTCTAAAGGATTCTGGGATTTGTAGTCCTGGAAGATTCTAGGATTTGCAGTTTTGGACTCTTCTGATAATTTTAGTTCTTTAGGTTTCTGGTAATTGTAGTTCTGGAGGATTCTGCAAATTATAGTCCTTGAAGTTTGTGGGATTGGTAGCCCTCGAGAATTCTTCGATTTTAAGCCCTGGATTATTCTGGGATTTGTAGCCCCAATAAACTCTGGGTATTTTAGCACTCAAAAATTCTGGGACTTGTAGTCTTGGGTAATAGTATAATTTTTACTCGCATAGGATTCTGGGATTTGTAGCCCTTGTGGATTCTTGGAATTGTACATCTCACAGAACATGGGTTATGTAGTCCTGGAGGATTATGGGTTGTAGTCCATAAAATGTCTAGGATGTATCCCTAAAGGATACTCGGATTTGTAGTCCTGAAGGTTTCTGGGATTAGTAAACCTGGAGGATTCTGGGATTTTAAGCTCTGGCAGATTCTGGGATTTGTAGTTTTGGAGTCTTCTGGGATTTGTAGCTCTGTAGATTTCTGGAAATTGTAGTTCTGGAGAATTCTGGGAATTGTAGAGTTTGAAAATTATGGAATTTGCAGCCATGGAGAATTCTGAAATTTTTAGCCCTTGAGGATTCTGGGATATGTAGTTCTGAAGGTCTCTGGGATTTTTTTGTCCCAATAAACTCTGGGTTTTTTAGCCCTGGAAAATTCTGGGATTTGTAATCTTGGAATATTCTTTCATTTGTACTTGCATAGGATTCTGGGATATGTAGCACTTGAGAATTCTGGGAATTGTACTTCTGTAGGATCATAGGATATGTAGACCTGGAAGATTCTGGGTTGTAGTCCATAAAATGTCTAGGATGTAGCCCTAAAGGATCCTGGGAATTATAGTGCTGGAAAATTTTATAATTGACCTGGAAGATTATGTGATTTGAAGCCCTGGAAAATTATGGGAATTTTAGCCCTGTAGGATTCTGTGATTATTTGCAATGGAGGATTAGGGGATATTTAGCCATGGAGGCTTCTGAAGGTTTGTAGTCCTGGAGGATCCTGGGATATATTGTCCTGGAGAACTCTGGCATTTGTAGTCCTGGAAGATTCTGGGTTTTGTTGACTTGGAGGATTCTGGGATTTATTGTAATGCCTCTAATAGACACACTTGCAGTTTACCATAATATCTCTAATAGATGCCCTCACAATTTACCTTAATGTCTGTAATAGACATCATCACAATTAACTGCAATATCTCTAATAGATGCCCTCGCAGTTTTCCATAATGTCTTTAATACATGTCCTGACACTTTCCCGTAATGTCTCTAAAAGGTGCCCTGCACATTTACTGTAATATCTCTAATAGATGCCCTCACCAATTACCATAATATCTCTGATAGATGCCCTCAAATTTACCATAATGTCACTAAAAGACACCCTCTCACATTACCGTACTGTCTCCAATAGACACCATGGCACTTTACCATAATTTCTTTAATATACATCTTCACACTTTACCGTAATGTCTCTAATTCACTTCCTAATGATTAAAATGCACCTGTTTGATTTTTTTTAGGTTCAGATCATCACTTCAAATATTTATTTCAGTGCATCCATTCAATTGTCACATACAATTCAATGTGTAGTGATGCAAACCTCTTCTTTGATATTTTTAGGTAAAGATCATTGGTTGAAATATTTGTTTCAGGGCATCCATTCAAATAGTGTATATAATTCTCTTTCTGGGTAGTTATTTAAAGTTGGTTATTGGGTTAAGGATGGTTAGTGTGTTAGGTTTTGTTAGTTGGTTTGGGTTGGTTAGTGTGTTATGGTCATTTAGATAAGGTTGGTTAGTAAATTAGAGTTAGTAGTTTTTGGCTGTTTAGTGAGTTAGTGTTGGTCAATTGGTTAGGGTTAATTTGGGGGTTAATGTTGGTAAGAGGGTTAGGGTTGATTACTGTTAGTGTTAGTCATTTATGACTAGTTTGTTAGTTATGGTTGGTTAGTTGGTTAGGGATTGTACATAATGGTTAGTAGGTTAGGTTTGGTTATTGGGTTAGGCTTATATGATTAGGGTTGGTTAGTGTGTTAGGGTTGGTTAGTAGGTTAGGGTTGGTTAGTATATTAGTGTTAGCTGTTTATAGCTGGTTACTGAGTAATGGTTGGTTAGTTGGTTTGGGTTAGTTGGTTAGAGTTGATTAGTTGTTCAGTTTGGTTAGTGAGTTAGGGTTATTTGGGTAGGGTTGGTTAGTCGGTTAGTGTTAGTGGTTTATGGTCAGTTAGTGAGGTAGGTTAGATTAGTTAGTTAGGGTTGGATAATGGGTTAAAGTTGTTTAGTGATTAAGGTTTTGATAGTGGGAAGGTTTAGTGAGTTAGTGTTGTTTAGTTGGTTATTGTTGGTGAGTGTTTAGGGTTGGTTACTGAATTAAGGTTGTGTAGAGTTAGTTAGTAGGTTAAGGTTGGTTATTCTGTTATGGTTAATGATTTATGGCTGGTTAGTGAATTAGTGTTGGTTAGTGAGTTAAGGTAGGTTTGTTGGTTAGGGTTGTTTACAGGGTTAGGGTAGGTTAGTATGTAGAGTTAGTGCATAAGGTTTAGTTAGTAGGTTTGTGTTGGTTAGTAAAGTGCAAGGATGTCTATTAAAGACATTATGGTAAATTGTGAGGGTATCAATTAGAGACATTACGGTAAAGTGTGAGAACATCTATTAGAGCTCTTTTGGTAAATTGTGATGGCATCTATTAGAGACATTACATTAATTTGAGAGGACATCTTTTAGAGAGGTTATGGTAATTAGCGAGAGCTTCTATTAGGGAATTTATGGTAAATTTAAAGGCATCTATTAGAGATACCAGAGTAAATTGGGAGCGTGACTTTTAGAAACATTACAGGAAAGTGCAAAGGCATTTATTAGAGACATTATTGTAAAGTGTGAGGGCTACTTTTAGAAACATTAAGGTAAAATGAGAGGGCATCTATAGGGGACATTAGGGTAATTTGCTAGTGCATCTATTAGATGTATTATGTGAAACTGCGAGGAGGTCTATTAGAGACATTACTGTAATTTGTGAGGGCATCTATTAGAGACATTATGGAGAAGTGCGAGGGTGTCTTTTAGAGACATTACAGTAAATTCCAAGGGCATCTTTTATAAACTTTATGGTAAATCCCAGAATCCTCCAGGGCTACATATCCCATGGTCCACCAGAAGTACAATTTCCAGAATTCTAAAGGAGTGCAAATCCCCAAATCCTATGTGAGTACAAATTCTAGAATTCCCTAAGACTACAAATCCCAGAGTACTCCAGGGCTAAAATTATCAGAATTCTCTAAGACTATATTTCCCAGGATCCTGTAGAACTACAATTACCAGAAATATCAAGAACTAAAAATCCCAGAATCTTTCAGGACTACAAATCCCAAAATCCTCTAAGACTATAAATCCCACAATCCTGAAGGACTACAATTCCCAGAACCCTCCAGAAGTACAAGTACCAGAAACTTCCAGATCTAAAAATTCCAGAATCTTCCAGGAGGACAAATCCTAGGAAATTCTATGACTATAATTCCCAGAATACTCTAGGGCTACAAATTCCAGAATCCTGTAACTCTACAATGCCCAGAAAACTTCAGAACTTAAAATCCCAGAATCTTGCATGACTGCAAATCCCAGGATCCTATAGGACTACAAATCCAAGAATCCTCCAGGACTAAAAATCCCAAACTCTCCCAGGACTGCAAATCCCATAATGTTTCAAGGCCAGAAATATCAGAATCCTCCAGGACTATGAAAACAAGGATAGTGCAGGACTACAATTCCCATAATCCTCCAGAGCTACATGACCCAGAACCCTCCAGCAGGGTTTGAAATCCCAGAATCCTCCAGGACTACAAATCCTAGGATCCTCTAGGGCTACAATTCCCAGAATCCTCCAGGGCTATAAGATCAAGGATCTTGCAGGACTACATTTTCTAGAATACTCCAGGGCTACAAATTTTAAAATTTTTCAGGACTACAAATCCAGGACTCCTCCAAGACTACAATTCTCAGAATCTTCAAGGGCTACAAATCTCACAATCTTCCAATACAACAAATCCAAGAAGCTAAATAACAACAAATCACAGAATCTTCCAGGACTAGAAACCCAGAAACAAAATAATAACAAATCATAGAATTTTCTAGGACTACAAATCCCAGAATCCTCCAGTACTACAAATCTCATAATCCTCCACAGGTTCAAATTCCAGAATCCTCCTGGGCCACAAATCCTATAATTCTCCAGGACTACAAATCCCAGAATCCTACAGTGATACAAAAACCAGAACCTTCCAGTAGCATAGCTCCCAGAATCCTCCAGAGCTACAAATCTCATAATCCTCCAGAGTAGAAATCCCACATTCCTCAAGGAATACAAATCCTAGGATCTTCCAGGTGTTCAATTTCCAGAATCCTCCAGAGGTACAAATCACAAAATCTTTCAGGACTACAAATTAAAGGATTCAACAGTCCTAAAAATCCCATAAACTCTAGGGCTAATCTCCCAGAATCCTCTATGACTACAAATCCCACAATCCTCCAGGGCTACAAATCCCACAATCCTCCAGGGCTACAAATACCACAATCCTCCAGAAGTATAAATCCCACAATCCTCAACGGCTACAAGTTCCAGAATCCTCCAGGACTAAAATACCCAGACTCTTGTGCAGGTTCAAATCCCAGAATCCTCTTTGGTGAATCTCATAATCCTCCAAGACTGGAATTCCCAGAATCCTAAAGGGCTACAAATCCCAGAATCCTCCAGGGATTAAAATCATGGAATCATCTAGAGCGACAAATCCCAGAATTATCTAGGACTAAAAATCCAAGGATCCTCCAAGCCTAAAAATCCCACATTCTGCCAGAGCTAAATATCCCAGAATCCTCCAGGAGTACAAAATGAGATATCTCCAGGACTACAAATCCCACAATTCTCCAGGCCTACAAATCCCAGGATCCTCAAGGACTACAATTTCCAAAATTCTGGGCTACAAATAATATAATCTTCTAGGACTACAAATCCCACAATCCTCCAGGGCCACATATTCTAGGCTACTACAGGACTACAATTCCCAGAATTCTCCTGGGCTACAATTCCCAGAATCCTACAGTGGTACAAATCCCAAAAATCTCCAGGGGTTCAAATCCCATCAGGAAAATGGCAACATCACAGAATCCATGGTGACCACAAATACCATAATGCTCCAGGGCTACCAATCCCACAATCATGAAGGACTACAAATCCCAGAATTCTCCAGGGATAAAAATCCCCAAAGTCTCCAGGACTATAAATCCCAGAATTTTGGGATTCTTAGCCCTGGAGGATTTTGTGAATTGTAGTTGTGGAGGACCCTAGCATTTGTAGTCCTGGAGGATTGTTGGATGTGTAGACCTGGAATATTCTGGGATTTGTAGTGCTAGAGATTCTGGGGATTTTTAGCTCTATAGGAATCTGGGAATTGTAGCCCAGGATAATTCTGGGAATTGTAGTCCTGGAAGATATTGGTTTATATGGATCTGGAGGATTTTGGGATATGTAGTCCAGTAGAATTCTGGGAATTGTACTCCTGGAGAATAATGGGTTATGTAGCCCTGGAGGATTGTGGGATTTGTAGTCCTGGAAGGTCCTTGGATTTATAGTTTTGCATGTTTCTGGGATTTGTAGTGCAGTAGAATTCTGGCAACTGAAGTCCTGGAGTATTATGGGATTTTTTTCTGAAGAGGAATCTGGGGTTTGTAAACCTGGAAAATCCTAGGATTTGTTGCTCTGGAGGATTCTGAGATTTGTAGTTGTGTGGGATTCTGGGATTTGTAGTCCAGGAGAATTCTATGATTTTTAGCCCTGGAGGATTTTGAGAATTGTATTCCTAGAGGATTTGTAGATTTGTAGTTTTAAAAAGTTTGGGATTTGTAGCCCTGCAGTATTCTGGGATTTGAACCCACTGGAGGATTATATGATATTTATCTCTGAAGGATTGTAGTATTTTTAGTCCTGGAGGATTTTGAGATTTGTAGCACTGCAGGATTACAGGAATTGTAGCCCAGGAAAATTTTGGGAAATGTAGTCCTGGATAATACTGATAATTGTTGCCCTGAAAATTTTGAGTTTGTAGCTATGGAAGATTCTGGGATTTATAACTCTTGAGAATTCTAGGATTTGTAGACCTAGGGGATTCTTAGAATTGTAGCGAAAGAGAATTCTGGGATTTGTAGTTCTGGAAGATAAAATTTGTACCCCTGGAGAATTCTGGGATTTGTACCTGTGCATCATTATGGGATTTGTAGTACTTCAGGGTTCTGGGATTTGTAGTTCTGGATAATTCTGAGATTTGTAGCGTAGAAGTATTCTGGGAATTGTAGTTCTTCACTAACCTGGGTTTCCTAGTCCTGGAGGATTCTGACATTTTCATTCTTGAAAGATTCTGGGATTTGTACCTCAGTAGAATTATGGGAATCATAGTCCTGGAGGATTATGGATTTTTCTTATGAAGTGTATCCTGGAACTTGTACTGATTCAGGAGTCAGGAAATTTTAGTCCTTGTGCATTCTGGGATTCTAAGCCCTGGAAGATTCTGTGAATTGTAGTCCTGGAGGATCCTGGGATTTGTAGTTCTATAAGATTGTGGGATTTTTAGTACTGGAGGATTCTGAGATTTGTGGTGCAGGAGGATTCTGGGATTTTTACCTTGTAGGAAAGTTGAAATTGTTGCCTGGGAGAATTTTTGGAATTGTATTTCTAGAGGATCCTAGGATATGTAGCACTGGCAGATACTGGGATTTATACTCCTGGAAGATTTTGGGATTTGTAGCCAAGCAGAATTCTGAGAATTGTAATTCTGAAGGATACTGGGTTATGTAGCCCTGGAGGATTATGGGATTTTTAGGCCTGGAGGGTTCTTTGTTATGTAGACCTGGAGGATTCTGGGAAATGTAGTCCTGAACTATCCTGTGGTTCATAATCCTGGAGGATTCTGGCATTTAAGGCCCTGAAAGATTATGGGATTTGTAGCCCAGGAGAATTCTGGAAATTGTAGTTCTGGAAAATCATAAGATTTGTAGCCCTGGAGGAATCTGAATTTTGTAGTACTGAAGGATTCTGGTATTTGTAGTTCTGGAAAATACTGGGAATTGTAGTTCTTAAGGATATTGGGTCATGTAGCCCTGGAGGATTTTAGGATTTGTAGTCCTGGAATATCCTTGAATTTGTATTCCTGTACATTTCTGAGAATTGTAGTGCAATAGAATTCTGGCAATTGAAGTCCTGGAGTATTATGGGATTTGTTTCTGAACAGGAACCTGGGATATATAAACCTGGAAAATCCTAGGATTTGTTGCTCTGGAGGATTCTGGGAATTGTAGTTCTGGGGGATTCTGGGATTTGTAGTCCAGGAGAATTCTGTGATTTTTACCCTGGAGGATTTTGAGAATTGTATTCCTAGATGATTCCTAGATTTGAAGTTTTAAAAATGTTTGGGATTTGTAGCCCTGGAATATTCTGGGATTTGAACCCATGGAGGATTATGGGATTCTTAGCCCTGGAAGATTTTGTGAATTTTAGTCCTGGAGGATCCTGGGATTTGTAGTCCTGGAGTGTAGACCAGGAATTTTCTGGGTTTTGTAGAGCTAGAGGATTCTGGGAATTTTAGCTCTGTAGGATTCTGGGAATTGTAGTCCTGTAAGATCATAGAATTTGTAGCCCTAGAGGGTTCTGGGATTTGAATGCCTGGAGGATTCTGGGATTTGTACTCCTGGAGGATTCTGGAATTTTTAGCCTTGTAGGATGGTTGGAATTGGTGCCCAGGAGAATTTTGGGAATTGTAGTCCTGGAAGATACTAGGATATGTAGCCCTGGAGGATTCTGGGAGTTGTAGTCCTGGAAGATTTTGGGATTTGTAGCTCAGTAGAATTCTGGGAATTGTAGTTCTAAAGGATACTGGGTTATGTAGCCCTGGAGGATAGTGGAATTTGTAGGCCTGGATGGTTCTTTGTTATGTAGACCTGCAGGATTCTAGGAAATGTAGTTCTGAACTATCCTGTGGTTCATAATCCTGGAGGATTCTGGCATGTAAGGCCCTGAAAGATTATGGGATTTGTAGCCAAGGAGGATTCTGGGAATTGTAGCCCTTGAGGAATCTGGGATTTTAAGTACTAGAGTATTCTGGGATTTGTAGTCCTAGAAAATTATGGAATTTTTAGCCCAGAAGACTTCAGGGAATTGTATTCATGGAGGATTCTGTGATTTGTTGCTCTAGAGGATTGTGGGGATTTTAGCCCTGGAGGATTCTGGGAATTATAGTCCTGAAGGATTCTGAGATTTGTAGCACTGGCAAATTCTGGTATTTGTATTCCTGAAGGATCCTGCTATATGAAACCCTGGAGAATTGTGGGATTTAAAACTCTTTAGGATTATTGGATTTGTAGCACTGGAGGATTCTGGGATTTTTTGTCCTGCAAAATTATATGATTTGTTGCCATTTTGTTTCTGGGATTTGTCATCCTGGAGGATTGTGGGATTTGTAGCCCTGTAGAATTCTTGAAATTTTAGTTCTGAAGGATACTGGGCTATGTAGCCCTGGAGGATTGTGGGATTTGTAGTTCTGGAAGATCCTTGGATTTGTAGTCCTGTATGTTTCTGGGATTTGTAGCCCAGTAGAATTCTGGCAACTGAAGTCCTGGAGTACTATGGGATTTGTTTCTGAAGAGGAATCTGGGATTTGTAAACCTGGAAAATCCCAGGATTTGTTGCACTGGAGTATTCTGGGATTTGTAGTCCCGGAGAATTGCATAATTTTTAGCCCTGGAGGATTTTGAGAATTTTATTCGTAGAGGATTCCTAGATTTGTAGTTTTGAGAAAGTTTGGGATTTGTAGCCCAGGATATTCTGGGATATGAACCCATGGAGGACTCTGTGATTCTTAGCCCTGGTGCATTTTGTGAATTTTAGTCCTGGAGGATGTTGGGATATGTAGTCCTGGAGGATCCTGGGATTTGTAGTCCTGGAAGATACTAGGATTTGTTGCTCTGTAGGATCCTGCGATTTGTATTTCTGGAGGATTCTGAAATTTTCAGACTTGTAAAATTCTTAGAATTGTAGCTCAGTGGGTTATTAGAGGGGAATCATAATATAAAAAGAGTGAGGTTATGAATACTGAATTTCCTCAGTGCTGTTTGTGCTGATTAGCTCCCTGGTACAAGATGACCCTTCCTTGACTCCATGTTTTGAAAGGCTAGGAAGGGTATAAAAGCTGTGAGAGTGCTGTGGAATAAAGGTTCCTCCTGCATGAAACCCAAGACGATGTCCTGAGTACTATTTTCAAACCCAACATTCCTTGTGAGTTCAGCTCTTTGCCGTGCAGGTGCAGCAATATGGTAAACCCGATACAAATTTAAAACTAACGATAAACATAATATAACCATAAAACAAGCCCTAACCCTCCATATCATAAACCTAACAGTAAAAATATCCTTCAGCTAAACACTAAAGCAAAACCATAACCTAAAACCTAGCCCAACAAAGACCCTAGGATTTAACCTCAAGCACAACCCTAACTTTAAGTACTACATTAATTTCAAATCCCAAACTTAACAATAACCCAACACATAAAAACTTTAACCCTAGCATAGCAGTAACCTAATAATAGATATATTTGTCTTAACCATGAATATGTTGTCTGAAAAATAAACTTAACCATAACACAAAATGACACATAGTCATAACTCAATGCTATCACTAATTCTAATCCCTTATGATACATGTAACATTAACCCCAACAAAACTGACATTACCTGTAAATGTAAATCAAACCTCAACCATCCTAACCCCAAAGTTAAGTGTATTTCATATTCTAATCTTAAACCTCACCCTGAATTACAACATTGTCATGCTAACCCAGACACTAATCCAAAAATGTAAATGTGACCATAACCTTAAAATCCATATTACACAAAGCATAGTGTTACCAATTATTCATAAACCTAATATTAACTCCTAACCCTAATTCTCACACTATCCCATACAGTAAATGTGATAATCCTGGATCCTAATTCTAACTTGAACTCTTAGGGTAATCAAACCATGACCCAGTATTTGACCCAAAACCACACCTCTAAACCTAACACTTTTATAAACTAACATAAATGCAAAACTCTAACCCTAAAATGAAACCAAGATAATTCTAAACATAACACTCTGTATAACTCTATCCTTAACCATAATACAAAAATAGCCAATATTCAAACTCAACACCCTAACACTAACATACCAAGAATAACCTCACCTTGAGTCTAATTCTGAACACTATCCTATAGCCCCTATTCTAACCTACAATGATTACCTCTAACCTAACCCTAACAGAAAAATAAAGCATAATTTATCTGGACCCTTACCATACCCTGAAACACTAATTTTCATTTAGGCTAACCCTAACACTAACCTCTAATCATCTTTCCTGACCTTCAACTAATGATTAAACTAAATATAAACATGATTTCAAACCTAATTTTCACTCTCTAACCCTCAATTCCTCTAACATTAATCCTGAGATAAACATCTGACTCTCTAATCCTGATCTTAACAATTAAACCTGACACTAAAAAAAGCACTAAATTTTTGTACATAAAAGACAATTGGCTAGTTCAACTTCAGATTTTTATGGCATACACCCATCTAGAGAATGAGGGCAGAAAAAGATAGAAGGAATTAATCATGACCTTTAATATACAACCAACCTCAACACTTGGGCTAATTTGTGTTTTTATCCTCAACTATGTGTCCTTATAAAGTGAAAATTGTTTTCTTTGCTTTTTTCTCCTAAAGTTCTCTTCAAAACATGTGACTTTAAATTTTTACATGACTTTGTTTCAGCCAAATAATACAGAGCAATAAGTGTAAATGTATCATATTAACCTTAAAAAAAAAAAAAAAACTTTAGCCAGCTTTGCTTTTAAGGAAGTTTGACTGCAATCTAAAATCTCCTTAGATGTTTGCTGTGAAACACATAATGGTACATACTTTTATTCATCAAGGTTAACATTATAATAAATTAAATAGTATAGCTTTATAATCTTCATATGAATTCACAGGTTAGAATACCAATTAGAGAGGAATATTTCCGTAAGTAAAACAAATTACCACATAGCCAACAAGAAATTTATTACTCCCAATTTAAACATATCAAATATATTCCAATGTCTGTGGTTTTTGAAGCCACACTCATCTGAGAATTATCCATGAGGGAGTTAACTCTTAGTGTGCAAACAACCCAAATTGTAATTATCACCTGTTAATAACTTCTATGTCCCCTACCCTACCCCTTGGATGACTATTGGCAAAATGTTTAGTGCTCAAAATAAACAAAATGAAAATGTTGGTAGTACAAATGTTTTAATATGCAAAGTAAATTCATTTGAAAAACTTCCTTGGGATCTTATATTATTGGGTCAATTTTTCTTTACATTTTGAAAATAGTTTACTGTTGCAATATTTTTTCTAATCTCATTTGAGCATCAGTGAGATATCATAGCAGAAAATGTCTGTAGCATGCAATGATAGAAAACTGATTTTGATCATTATAAAAAGGGAAACAACATTAGAAATCATATCTGTGCCAGTCTAAAAACACATAATCACATTAAACACACCATGAATGTTTGAAACAAAATAAATCTTAGTGGGATTATATCATCTAGTCTGTCTGGGTAATTTCCTTAAAAACCAGTATTTCAATATGAAATGCAAATGGTCCAAGGAGAAGCATGGAGTATTAAGTCATATATGTATATCTATATATGGATATATTGTTTAGAATCCTACTTTAAAATGTCTGTCCCATAAAAAAATAAAATAATGCTTTAAATCTACATGAAGGATTTATATTTTTTATATTCTCAAGCATGTTAACATTGTTAAACTGTGTTGACAAACACTAAAAATTGAGTCTGTCAACTATACATGCACTTGAACTCAGGAGGCAGACATGTTTTCAAATGTATCCATGAATCACTATTGATATCCAAGCCAAGCTGCATAACAACAAAGTATCAGGAGAGTTTTTTTAAAAAAGTAGAAAAACAACCCAACACACTTTTCAAAACAATTTTACTATGTTACTAAATAATTATGAATACATGCTACCTGATATTTCAATAAACAATGGACCACATAGATAATTGAGATACCACTGCATACATTAGACAGTAAATATACCACTCACTAAATCAAAACACAATAAAAATGAGGTAAAAATCATAAATGTGATGTAAGGGTCACACAATGAAATTCACTAAGTAGATTTACCACACACACATAGGTATTTCATTATATACCTCAAATGTTTCAAAATAGAAACCACAATGTAGTGAGTTCAATAATCAGTTGTGAGTAAACATGGTAAATACTTTACTTTCTTCAAAGATGAAATAAAAAATAAATAAAACATCTTTTATATTGCCTGAAGACACTGTGATGTCTAAAGTCTCTAACAAATTGGTTATATAACTAAGGTTTTCATATTGAATTTATCATTTTTTCTTGACTTCAAAATTATTCAAGTAAGATTTATAAAATTTATAGCAATAAAGACATGGGTATGGAATTAATAAATGTTTATTCCTAAAACCAAAGTTCAATTTTTGACAGCTTTCTGTAAGAGCTGTTAAAAAAGATTCCAGGTTCTAACCATTTCAGAAATGTGCATGCACATTCTTATACCTACACAAACTTACCACTATCACATAATTACAATTCAAACAATTTTGAACAAACATCTTTCCACTTATAATTTTTTTCATAATGGGAACTTACTTCTGTAAAACAAATTTTGAACCATGTACCTGCTTTTTAGAGGTTTTCTTCAACATCAGTTCTTGTAAAAGAAAGCAAACCTATAGTCTTGAAGTCAGAAAAAACCATCTTAAAAGCTTGGACCTATTATTTGTAAAGGTTTAGAAAATGATGCCATGCTAAGGAAAATATGTTCATGGGGGTAGGCTTTGAAAATTTACCTATATAAATTGTTTACAGTTTGCATTATGTGCTTCATAATGCAGATCAAGTGTGTAAGTCCTTAGTCTACGGCTTTAGCTCCCATATCTGACACGAGTTGCCATACAACTTTGATGGTGATCCTGCATTTCTCTGAAACCAAGCACCAATGTAAACACTTTTGCTGACATGTACATTACATCACAAGAAAAGAATACAAACAAGTACAAATCCATAAAGTTTTATACCTTAGTTAATTCATGTAATTGAAGATTAGTACACAATCTAAAACATTACTTTATCAATTAAATTTATAGTTCAAGTGTTAAAGCTATAGAATGAAATGTACACTAACTATAAGAAGTCATGCTACACTTGAAGCTATGAATTAAAGGTATTCTGAATATACAGAATTGTGGAAAAATATTAAAGTGTTCTGATATGCTTAAATATGTGAAAAGAAGATATTGTAGATATCCCCACCTCTGAAGAAAATATCACCTGACAATTGGATTTCAGGTTAAAACGAGAGCTATAAAGCAGAGGAATTTTGGAATTGTACATCTGTAATGAACAGGTGCACTGAGTATTTGGATGCCAGCTATACCTAAAGCAATGGAGGGAAGATATTCCGGATATGTAAGTTGCTAAATAGATATCTTGCCTATCAGAAGTCAGGTTATACATAAAATCATGATCCAGTGGGAAATGGTCTCCCAACATGATATTGCAATCCTGCTCCTCTCAAAAAATGATTCATTATATCTCAGCTTGACTCCACTCTTGCTAACAGATTTTCAGCATAACAGTAAAATGCTTCTCTACTCTGAGGGAGATTGCCAGCACAACTATCTGTCCATTTCCATTTTGTTCCAATGTAATAGAGGCTTTCTAGTAAGAGATGACTATTTCTACTCAACAGCAGGCCAATTTGTTGCATATCTGCTTCATAACAGTAATGAAATAACTGCTTCAGATATGAAGCAGTCTGCTGTGAAAAGTAGTTTTTTCTGCTCCACACTTTTGAGGTAGTTTGCTAGTATAGGTATCCATTGCCTCTCTACTTCAATCCACTAAATTTAAAATCATCTATGGTAAAAGTTCTTTATCTAAAATTCATTAAAGAGATTCACTTAGGATGGAACAATTCAAGAGAGTGGCTGTCTCTGTCAGGATAGAAAGGACAGCTGCAAAGTGAATGGGCACAATGCATATATATGTCTTCAGTTGGGCAGTGTTTTTCCACTGAGAAGATAAGCAGGGTCAAACTTGCTCACATTTCAATCCCTGAACTTAAATATATTCAGAGATACATTGAAATTAATGCTCAGGTTTTGGATGCTTTAGACCTCAGGGATTGATTGGCTTTGGGCTCAAGTGATCAAGTAAACAATGGGTTTCTCTGGCTGGTCTTTGTTCCCTACACATAGGGCTTTAAAAATTTATTTTTTTAAAAGTATTGTAGTGCAAACAATGTATAAACTGACATTCCAATCTAGGAACAGACTGTCAATATGATCACATTTTTCTAAAAGATAAGTATGCCAATATAACAGATTAAATTATGCTGGCTAAAAGTGTTACTAGATACTTTACCTACACCAATAATTTCTTAATATCTTAGTAGGTGGTCAAATACCAATGTGATATGTAAATGGTCTATCAAAATGATTGCACATGAAATCCTTACCACTGCTATAACATGACAAATTTAGCCACATACACTATATGTCGTGGAAGTATAATTTTTGTCATAATTTTGAACATTGCTGTGTGTTTTTAGGTATTTAAGTTTAACTTTGATGTGCAATGATTTTAACATAGTGATTTGATTTATAAGATTCCTCTT
Organism: Sigmodon hispidus; assembly: GCA_004025045.1. NCBI lineage: Eukaryota > Metazoa > Chordata > Mammalia > Rodentia > Cricetidae > Sigmodon > Sigmodon hispidus. The sequence continues at coordinate 43,168 of PVIH01010432.1, read as the reverse complement.
CACTATGTGTTCTTTTAGAACGTTGAAGACTTTGATTGCAAACTCTTCACCACACTGATTGAATTCACAGAAATATTCTATAAAATGTGATCTTTTATGCATTTGAAGGTGACTGGAATATACAAAATCTTGGCACACTGGAGCTATATCTTGGGTATATGTTGAGTATGTGTACTTTTCTTTCTTTGAAGAGGCATGTACTATGTAAAACTTTAAGACACTGATTACATTCCTACTGTTTCTCTTCAGTATGGGTTCTTTCATGTATTTTAAGAGAACTTTGTTCTGCAAAGGCTTTACCATACTAATTAGATACATAGATTTTCTCTCTAGCATGTATTCTTTTATATCTTTAAAGATAACTGTGTTCTGCAAAGGCTTTACCACACTGATTACATTCATAGGATTTCTATCCCATATGTATTCTTTTATGGGATTGAAGATAACTGTGCTGTACAAAGGCTTTACCACAATGATTACATTCATAAGGTTTCTCGCCTGTATGTGTACTTTTATGAATTTTAAGATGACTGTTTCGTGCGAAGGCTTTACCACACTGATTACATTCATAGGGTTTCTCTCCAGTATGTGTTCTTTTATGTCCTTTAAGATGACTGTTGTGTACAAAGGCTTTACCACACTGATTGCACTCATAGGGTTTCTCTCCAGCATGTGTACTTTTATGTCTTTTAAAATAATTGTTTTCTGCAAAAGCTTTACCACACTGATTACATTCATAGGGTTTCTCTCCAGTATGTGTTCTTTTATGTCTTTTAAGATTACTGTTTTGTGCAAAGGCCTTGCCACACTGATTACATTCATATGGTTTCTCTCCAGTATGTGTTCTTTTATGAATTTTAAGATGATGGTGTTCTGAAAAGGCTTTTCCACACTGATTACACTCATATGGTTTCTCTCCAGTATGTGTACTTTTATGTCTTTTAAGAGAATTGTGTTTTGCAAAGGTTTTACCACACTGGTTACATTCATATGGTTTCTCTCCAGTATGTGTTCTTTTATGTCTTTTAAGAGAACTGTGTTTTGCAAAGGTTTTACCACACTGATAACATTCATATGGTTTCTCTCCAGTATGTGTTCTTTTATGGGTTTGAAGATGACTGTTTTGCGCTAAGGCTTTACCACACTGATTAAATTCATAAGGTTTCTCTCCAGAACATGGTCTTTTATACGTATGAAGATTACTGTCTTCTGCAAAGGTTTTATCACACTTATTAAAATCATAACATTTCACTCTAGTATGTGTTTCTTCATGCATTTCAAAATATCTCTCCTGTGCAAAAGATTTACCAAGCTTATTACATTTATAGATTTTCTCTACATTATGTGTTCTCATATGATTTTGAAGATGACTGTGCTGTACAAATGTTTGACCACATTGCTCACATTCATGAAGTTTCTCTCTAGCATGTATTCTTTTGTGCATTTGAAGAATACTGTGATAAGAAAAAAATTTAACACATAGATTAGTTTTCCTTCTATAACATTTATATACACACATTACAAGCAGGCTAAAATAGGCAAGGCTTTAACAGATTTAGTATATATACAAGTTTTCTAACTTGTTATACTCCCTTTGTGATTATAAGTGTAATATCACATGTGTGATTGATTAATAAGAAAACTGAAAAGCAAATTATTTGCATACTTCAATTAAATTCAACGAGTATATTCAGTATGGGAATTACTACATATCTTCTAAATGTTCTGAGAGACATATGCTACTTTTTTCAATAATCCTATGTGCCTATGGATGTTGAATGGATGTGCATGACATATCTAATAAAGAAGAATTAATACATAAAAGATCCTACATCAAAATAACACAGTTTAACTTCCTGTTATTTTATACTTATGTTATAATGATTAAGCATTTTCCATAACAACTGTTCTTTGAATCTTGACACTAACTCACCAATAACACTAAACTCCAGAGTCACAATTAATTACTATGGATTATTTGTTGATTAGGAGCCTTTGGAAATATACATACCACCACATTAATGTTTATATAATTGATATATAATTAGTATATAATAAATGCACAGACAGTTCTACAGTATAGTGATCATAATGCTATGTTTAAGTGATCATATTTGTTACACCATATTTTATTCACTTTTTAAAAAATAATGCCTTGCAAAGACAATTCACGTACCTGAAATTAGGGTGTATTTTTCAAAAATTTAATAAATATTGATTCACATTTAACTTTCCTTAGTTACTTAGCTGCTTGTCTAAAATTTTCAGAATATATAACAAGTTTTCCAATGGCACATTTTTACCAACATACACATCAAAATTACCTTTTATGTCTTCTAGAATTTTGACAATGTTCATCAATATTATGTTTTTCCCAACTGTATCCTAAAATATAGTACCAGAAAATATCTGTTATATTCTTAAAAATTATTTAAAATTTTAAACACTTTAGTGAACCTAAATTCTATGCCTGTATTTTTTTTCTCATTTATCTGGTTTCTCAATAAATTACAAAAAAAATTAGTTACTAAGAAATTTTTACTTCTTATTTTAAAACATAAGGAATATTTAGTCCTACCTATGGTAGTGAGGTTTTTATAGGTCTCCAGCATCACATCTTTGTAGAGATTCTTCTGGGAAGGATTTAGCAAGGCCCATTCTTCCAAAGTGAAGTTGACATGCACATCATTATATGTCACTGCATTCTAAAATACACCATGCATATTTACAAGGTAAAGCATGATGCTGACAATATTGTAAAAGCATAATTCTAAGACAGAATAGTTACACAATCCTGTTGTTCTCTACATTGTTTCCACAACAACACATTATAATGTAATCACCACAAGAAAAAAACTGAATAGGAGATTCAAATCTGCCATATCTGTATAGATATACTAGGATATCATCTTGGAAAAATGAATATTAAAAAAATATGTCTCAGTACAGAAAACACATGAGAGAATTTGTATGAACAGGTACAAACTGAAAAAAATAAAATGAGATGGACAATCTGGGTGTTTTGGTCCATGCCTCCAAACTCATCTCTCAGAGAGCAAAGACAGTTATATCTGCCTCTGACACAAATGTAAGTATACTCTATGAAATCAGATCTAGAAAAGAAAAAATTACATACTAACACCCATATCCTATTATGGAAAAATCATTCAATAAAATTAAAATGATAGAAATAAGATGTTTATACTGAATTTTCTACAAAGAATTATACAGGGGGCTGGACAGATGGCTCAGCGGTTAGGAGCACCGTCTGCTCTTCCAGAGGACCCGGGTTCGATTCCCAGCACCCACATGGCAGCTGACGACTGTCTGTGGTTCCAGTTCCAGGCAAACACCAAGGCAAATAAATAAGTAAATAAATAAAGTTTAAAAAAAAAAAAAAAAAGAATTATACATTCACTTCAGCTCTATATTTATATTGCACAAAACTGAATTACCCCAAATTAAACTTCACCATCAAGAAGATTGTACTATCAGTTACTGTTTGTTTAATAAATTACAAATTAGTTGATGAAAACATTGCTGATATAAATAATAAGCATAGTGCTGGAGAGATGATTCAGTAGAAAAAGTTTTGTTGGCCTTGCACATAAACCACAATTTTCAATAAATACATGGGGGATCATAAGTATTCATTTTTTTTATGTTTAGGATTTCAGAGAATATCTTTTGATCATTGTGATGACCAGGAATCCACATTGTAAATACTATGCATACAGGTAAAATATTCATACTAATTTTAAAAATTCATAACACATATAACAGGCAAGAAGAAGTCATGAACCTACAATGCAATGGAAAGCACATGTTTAAATACATTATTTTATATTGGAGGAATTTTATTCAATCAACTATAAGCTAACATGCTGTTCATTGTCATCCATGAAGAAAATACATCTAATCACTTCATTGACCCTTATTGTCTGCAACATCCCTTATATTGTTCAATTGTCCAGGCACTATTCTGAAGATCAGAACAATTCTTTTACAGACATCTTAAAATCTCAGAAAACGGGTTATATTTTTCTCTAACATACCATGGGAAAGAATACAATCTACATTTCAAAATATAGAAGTGATAGTATAGTGACTGAAGATTGGAACAAGACAAGACTAAAGCACAGCAGGACAAATACCAAAACTTTCAGCTCTGTAAATATGGTTTTAAGAAGTGTTATGTTTATTCATGTTGAGAAACTGTTGTCTAAGTAATGGATATATGTATTGCATTTTTTAGTTTGTACTTATTTACCTCTGTGAAACTATAATATTTCTAAGTCAGTCTAAATACCTGATTGGATGAATGAAATCTTAGTCCCAATTACTTGATAGGAAAAAGGATAATTGGGATCATGAGACAGAAAAACTGAATAAAATATATAATACAAATGGAAAAGAAAGAAAGAATTAGCAAGGGAGTGAAAACCAAGGCCAAACATGCAGCTACACAGGAAGCTATGAAGTAAAATGTCAAGAATGTTATACCAAATAAAGTGAGATATAGGTGCAGTATTAAAAGTTACTTGCATTAAAAATAAACAAAGGGGGCTGGAGAGATGGCTCAGCGGTTAAGAGCACCATCTGCTCTTCCAGAGGACCTGGGTTCGGTTCCCAGCACCCACATGGCAGCTAACAACTGTCTGTAGTTTCAGTTCCAGGCAAACACCAAGGCAAATAAATAAATAAAAGTTTAAAAAAAATAAAAATAAAGATAAGCCAGCATTTATATTAAAAAGAATGAACTTCCACATTAAATTGAATTCAGGGCTAATAGGTAGGTTCCCTAAAGAGTAAATGATAAAAACTCAAGGAACAACTTCTGGGTTTATCCTAAAAGATTTATGCAACAAACTCTCAAAGGTTCCTCACTGGCATTCTGAATCTGCCAATTATAGATGCCTGTACTATAACAACTGCAGAATAATCTTTGACCATAAGTGTTCATTGTTTCTTGCTTGTATGAATGTATGTTATGTGATTCTGCAAACTTAGATTTCTTAAATGGAAAGGACACCAACATGCATGGACTGCACAGAAGAAGGTTTTATATAAAATGGCAATCTTGGACTAGGAATCAATTTTCTTAGTCCTTCCATACATTTATGTTTAGCTGAATGAAGCCTTGCACTTAGGGCACTTTAATAAGCAACTATTTTACAACAAGGGTCTACTCTGTAACAGTGACAAACTTCTTAAAAATTTATGACTGTTTTAGCATGTAACTGACATCTGAATATACTTTTTCATTTTAATTTAATTTAGTCTTAATTGTTTTTATTTTACAGTAGACCTGAATAATTCATTGGTAACAATCATGAAATAAATTCAATATTACATTTAAAAATTAATCAATTATTTTTAATTCTACCTTCCTAAATTGATGTGGTATATATGTAGAACAGGAAATATTTTGTAGCCCAAATATTACACAAATGAGCTCAAAATTAATTTTTTGTTGAGTGTATGTACTTCTAATTGAAATCCTATTATCTCAATCTATTGTCTGCCAATACTCTTAACACTCCCATCTTTCTGGTTTTGTAGCTGTTCAGCTAATTAGGTTTGGTATAAAATTTCTATGGTTTTGCCACCTAAAATCCTGATATCTTTCACATTTTTACAAAATGCAATATTCCCAAGTTCTACCTAGAAATAAAACCACATTTTATGTTTTACTTTTTTGGTTTAACTTGTTTTTATGTTCCTTTGATTACATTCTGTAATCAAAAGCATCTTAGTCAATGAATGGGATTACTTGGTTTAGTGTGTCAGACCATATTCTCTCATTTTGGAAGTATAGAATAACCACTAATGCTAATAATTGAAGGTAAAATTTATGGACAAACATTGTTTTATGACTTTCTGTCTAGTCTAGTCACTGTGTCATGCTCAAGTATCTCTTTTTTTCAAATGCAAGCCAACTTACTCAGAAATATTTCCAACTCAGTGAATAATAGTTTCCACAGTGATTAAAATCAATGCAATATTTTATGAATACAAATCAGATTTTCTAATTTAGGCATAGCCTCAATTCATATTCTCTCAGATTATTCTAGGCTTTGTGACTTTGAAAACAGTGATTAATAAGGAAAAAAGACAGTAATACACAAATTTAAAGCTCCAAAACCAATATATCAACTACAGTAATTACTTCAAAAGCAGTAAAACAAACATGAAGATAGCAACATCTTGAAGATACAAGTATCCCCAAAATGGGAGGGGGCATGTATCTAGGATCAAGAAAAATTTAAAATGTCTTTCAAAAATAATTGCCAAATCCACAATAGCAAAGTAGATAGATGTTGATCACTGCAAAATAATTTCAGGAGAAGGAAAAAATATTGTCAGTAGACATAGTAACATAGATGTTTTGGAGGGAGGTCTAAAGATTTAGGTAAGTTCTACAGAAAATGAAAAACCATTAGGAGACATACACTTTTCTCCTGAAGAATTGGCATTAAATTTGGTTATCCAAAACAAATTGATCTGCTCTTAAACTATATAAATAGATAAAATAGGAAATGTAATCAACAGCTCATGCTTATATATTTATGTGAATATACATAGTACTGTAATAATAGCAAAAGTAAAACAGTTTAAGATAGAGCAAGTTAGAGGATGTAACAAGCTCTCTTTGTGCTATGAAACAGTTCTTAAATTATGACACCAAGACATTTTATTAAGTATTATGAATGCTAACACAACAAAAATATAGCAGTAAGAACAAATTTCAACTGTAATCAAGACCATCTCTGTGGCATGCAGAAAAATATATGACATCAAAATACTAAAGCTTTTAGCATAGAAAAATTATGAACTTAGGGTTAGGGTTAGGGTGAGGGTTAAAGTGAAGGAATTATTGAAATGAAAAGTATAGGTATATAAACAGAAACTGGATGCGTTTCACCAAAATATTAGAAATAAAAAATAATCTCATGTATTGAAGATAACTTAAAACTACTGGATATTTTGGTTGAAGAAATAATTAAATCTCAAATATTACTAAAATAATAATCAAACAATAACAAACAAAAGAATAAAAAGAAGAAACTTGGGTAAAAGGTACAAAGAATACATTCAATAAAATAATAGGAAAAAAGTCACTAAACTAAAAGAGGAGAGGTCTTTCAAAATAAAAGAAGTATACATAACAGCAAATACATTGAAACAAATATAAAAAACACTTTCTCTACCTCATAATTTAAACATTAAAAATTTAGAACAATCTAGGATTATTAATAGCTTCAAGGAAATAACACCAAGAAATAAATGAAGGCATACCTACTGTAATTACATTTTCATTTTAGTGGAGACTCCACTAAAACATCGAAAGTTTCAGAATTTAAATGAGGTTAAATATTGGTTACTTAAAAGCCTGTCTCAACAAAAAAAAAAGAAAAGCAATAGCAATAATGTCAAACAAAGAAAAGGTCAAACAAATTTTTTATGATGGGGCATAAACACAGGGATAAGAAAAAATGCTCAGCAATGAACAGAATTGGTTAATTTCCTCAGAGACCTACATTTAATTTCTAGCATCCATGTATATTCCACATAGAAGCTAAAGTTATCTATAATCTCAGTGGAAAGAAAACAGACATCTACTTCTGACCTCTATAAGTGGAAAACACATATATTTATACAAAGTACAAACATAGAAAGATACAAAGAATAGATCAACTCTTTTAATGAGTAATTTTTTAATAAAAATTGAGACTGTAATGGTAACATAATGTTTTGCTTTACAAAGATATAAAGAGGAAGTAGTATTAAAAAATATAAACTGAGATTGTATAAATTGATTTGCTAGGCTGATTCTGGATATGCTCAATCTTTTGGTCACCCTATTCTTTACCTAGATTCCATATATGAACAAGACTAAGCAAATCACTGAATGTCACTACAAAGAAGACTACCCATTCTCAATGATTTAGAAGAACATACCCCAGAACTGCAGCAAAACAGTATTCTTTAATTTGTAAGGGGCTGGAACTTTCTATATATTAATAAAAATTAATAACAACTTCACTGTAACATATGTAATGTCCCCATACTTTTATAGAACAGAAAATGTATACTGAATTTAAATGATCTAAGCTGAAGTATCTCAACATTAATGTGATGATTAGGAAATATTCAACCAAATGACAATCTGCTGGTAAGCATGAACTATATTTGGTAGCAGAGTTTGTATGTGTACATGATAAAGCTTTCTAAGCAAAACTAACTCAGATATATTGTTTTATTCATTATTTAAAAATAAAAAAGTTAAATGTACTTTCAGTAAGATAGTTTTTAGACTTTGAGACATAAACATGCTGAAGCATAAAAAACTAGGTGTTTTACCTGTTAGATTGGCTAAGATAAAAGGCACACATGACAGCCTATGTTGGAGAGGATGCAGAGCAAGGGAAACACTCCTCCATTGTTGGTGAGAGTGTAAGCTTGTTCAGCCACTTTGGAATGCAATATGGCATTTTCTCAGAAAATTGAGAATCAATCTCCCCAAGGACCCAGCAATACCACTTCTGGGTGTATACCCTAAAGAGGCACATTCACACTCCAAAGGTATTAGCTCAACTATGTTCATAGCAGCATTATTTGTAATAGCAAGAACCTGGAAACAACCTAGATGTCCCTCAACTGAAGAATGGATTAACAAACTGTGGTACATC
>PVIH01010432.1:0-34375 GCA_004025045.1 Sigmodon hispidus | reverse complement strand
TGATTTGGAGAATATCCTCCTGAGCAAAGTATCTCAAACTCAGAGAGATAAGCAGGGGATGTACTCACAAATTAGTGGTCTCTAAACAAACAAACAAGAAATAAAGCCAAACATGCCCAAGCGGCAAACTACAACCACTGAACAGCTTGGGATCAGAAACACCCTGGACTGACCCTTCAAACCCCAACACCTGACTCACTCTTGAGGGAGGGGGGACAAAATTGGATTTGGCCAGGAGTGGAGACTGATCCAAGCATTATTGGGTCAGTGGGACCATAGGACTGTCTGTTCCCTGCCCAGGGAGGGGATGGGGAGTTGCAGAGAAGAAAAATGACCAGATGTGGTGGGACTGGAAAGGGACCTTGGATAAGGATATACAGGGATAGAAAAAAAAATTCAGAGGAAAAGCTGAACACAAAGTAAATATATGTGTAGCAATCTTATTTGTATTACCACCCTTGATAAGCCATGCTTATGATTCTTATCCTCTTTATAGTTATTGTTAACTTTTCAGCATTTTAAATTCATTTTACTGTATTTTTGATAAATACAAGATAAAGAAGGAAAAAAAAACTATGTGTTTCTACAAACATAGCTCCTTGTTCCTAATTTTGTCAACAAATTTAGTCTACAGAACATTATTCATAGGCTTTATTTTTGGTGCAGTAGATTCCTAGAAAACATGGTACCTGGAAAGAGAAGGATTCTACCTACAGGATCCCACATAGATTTTGAATTGATTAATCATACTAGCTTCCACATCTTACTATGTGCTCAATTCCATCCATGAACATTAGCCCCTTACTCACCATGACCTGGTTTCCCAGCTCAGTCATACTCTCTGCTCAACTCCCTACAACAGCACAAACAGTTCACCACAAAAAATTGCTGATGCAAGCTCTTCTTCAGAGCCAAGCCTAAAGCAGGCAATAGAAAGGACCATTTCTTCATGCCTGGTCACCAGAAAACACTGATTGGCTAATGAGGACTAAACACTGCTTCCCTTATGGTAACACACACTTAAATATACAGCCCAGGTTGATGACCTTGGAATTCAACCCAGACAGTGACCATTTTTAGATTAGGAGAGATATGTGTTTCAACAGCACTTGACCCTGACTCTTTTTAGAAGAGTCTGTTTGAATTCCAAAGGCACATTCCCTTCTTCATACTGGATAAAGCCAACCTGTGACTAGCTAACCTGTATAACCCATCATACCATACAAAGAGGTGTAAATTCCTGTCACACAGGTGGAAGCAGCCCAGAATATATACAACTAAAGAGATATAAGAAAAAAAACCACAGAAGATAAGACTCTGGCAATTTTAATTTGTACCATATGTTCTTAGCAGCTTTTTTATTTGAAAATATTCATTATGCCCCGACTGCTTCCCTCTTCCTAATTCTCCCTCAAGCTTCCCCATCCCATTCCTTCACCTATTGAGCACCGAGTCTCAAGGTGAGACAGTTCCATCTGGCATATGCAGTTGAAGTTGTTCTGATTTCATTCTCCCAGTATCATGGCTGAGTAAGATGTTCCTCAATAATAAATAAGTTCTGAAAATCCAGTTCATGCACCAGAAATAAACTCTTGTTTTACTACAAGAGGCTTCACAAACTTTTCACAATGTTTGTCATCTATACTTGGAGGGTTTAATTTTTATGAAGGCTCAGTGATTATTTTAGTCAGTAAACTCCCAATAGCTGTGGTTAGGCATTTCTCTGGGTGTCCTCATGATCCTAATACCTTTGTTCATATACACTCTCTGCCCTCTTTATAGCTGACTAGAAGTTCAAGCCAATGCTTTGCTATAGACCTCTGCATCTGACTCTATTCATTGGTAAATAAATGTTCTATAATGACAATTAGTATAGTGATTTATTTGACCCTAGGGGAAGTTCTGTGTAGGCACACTCTCAAGTTTTGCTTGGAGACTTTGCTGGTGACATCTTGGGGTCCTTAAATGTTTCCATAGCACCAGGTTTCTTGTTAACCCCACAATGGCTCCTTCTCTCAATTCATATATTTTTTTTCTTCTTATCTGTTGCTGTTTCCACTAAACTATCTCATTCTCTCATAATGATCTCTTCCCATAGCTGCTCTTCAGAGCCAATGTTTTACTCACTTTAGAGCTCAAGTTTTCTTTTTTGTTTTTTAAGAAATTCTGGCATGTATTTGAAATCATCCAAGCCATCCAGTCTCTGTAATGAAAGAACTAACAGTTCTCTAAGATTTCATTGGTAGACAGCCAATTTTGGACTAACTTGACCTCAGCCTTTAAGACAATCCAATAAATCCAATTTCTGAATATAATGCCTAAATCTCAGTCATCTAGAGAGACCACCAGAGACAGAGATGTCTGAAATACAACAGCAAGGATTATTGTCAGAACCATAGAAGCCTAGGCAGCGAGCTTGTTCTCTCCACTGCAATTGCAACACATGAGTGTGGTACAGGGAAGAGCTGAGAACCCCAAGTTGCACAAGCTTTTTATAGGCAAAGACCACAGAGACAGAGTTGTTACTTGGGGTCAAGTAACAGTTGTGCTGTTAATGAACTCATGCTCAGGGACTTTTTACAGTTCAACATTCCTGGACCCCACCTGGGTGGTGTGGCTGGCAGGATCATCTAGGTGTCCTTATCTCTTAGCTTATTCTCTCCTAGAACTGGAAAAGCCCCTGCCCAGAGTGTGAAACTGAATTCTATTTTATCTCTATGTCTACTAGAATACAAAATAGGGTTTCTTGAACTAACTTTGTTCTCTTCACTAAATATAGAGATTTATTTAATCAGTTCAGTAGAAGCAAAACTTTGACTAATACTGCTGTGTTTTTATTCAGCTGCTCATTGATTTACTAAGCAAGTGTTGATAAAGTCATTCTTCCTTCCTCCATTTTTCTAAAGTATTTTGCTTATTGTAAAGACTACACTTTTCATTAATGTTAAATTTTCTAGAAATTGAAATGAATTGTAGATAAAAATTTCTAAAGCATGATGTCTATTTTTATTTTGTTTCCACTAACAAACATTGAAAAAAATGAATTTTTAAGTTTATGAAGCCCTATGTTTAGAGAAAAAGGGCCAGTCAAAAAATATGACCTGACCGAGAAAGTAGGAAAATATGTTAAAAAAAATCCCCCCCCCAAAATAACACATTTTCCACTTAAAACTGGAGTCAAAGAAACATTTTTTTATTCTTTATCAACTCAGCACCTAACCATGAAATTCTATGCATAGCATTATAACAATATCTGTGTTTTTAAGCTCAGGTATTAACATTTAATTAGATTTCATATTTAAAGTCTCCCCTAGAAATCATATGCACCTTAGAAGCTCTATATCAGCCCTGGGACTATGCAATTAGCAGCGATCCCTTATTTGACTTGGCAGAGGAACCTTTTCTCCAAAATCAATTTATTAAATGAGTTTTGGGTGCAGACTTTCATTCATTAGAGCAGATGAAAAACTGCCTGGAGGAGTGGAGCAGAGAAGCACTGGAATACCTTTGCTGGAAGACTTCCTTGAAGCACCAGAATGGACTGCTACATTTCTGCAATGAATCCCCACAGCCTTTAGTCTGAAAGTTTATTAGATGAAAAAAGTCTTTCTAGTGTTTGGATCTTTTATTCATCTTTTAGCATTTACCCTAATGTCTACCTTCAGGTTTTTAATCTTAATACCAATTATAATTAATGCTACTGAAGTAAACTTTCAAATCTGAGAAGACTTGAAAGACATTCATTATACCGACTGAGAAAAACAATTATAATTCTTCCCTCCATCAAAATTTGTTAGTCTCATACATCCATCATGGTTCATATAGAATGAGCCACCATATAGTAGTATGATAGGAGTTGGGGCTTCTGGAAGTACTGGCTAATCTAGTTCCATTCTTACTTGACCAACTGAAAATTTTAGCTCCTACAGTATCATTAAATACAGAAATTATTCAGGGAAATTGCTTGTTCCCTCCTCCTATGTTCTGATCCTTCCTGTAGGATGGTACTCCAAGGAATACACACTCATGCAGATAATATAGTAAAGAACTATTTTTGACACATCTAACTGTAAGCTGGAAAACATAAATTGATCTCCAGGTGAGGTGTGCACAGCTACATAGCTGACCACAACATTCAAATGAATGCTGGGAAGACTTAGGCATTGCTGGATATATTAAATTAATTGCAGTTTTTACTTGCTCTATCCTTCCTTTGCAGGTGCTTGTTCTTAGTTCTTGTTCATGAACCTTTTGTCTACTATTTTCTTTCTTTTTTATTTCCAGTAGATTTTTTTAAGTTTAGAATATCCAGCAGGCCAGTTGGAAATGTATTCTTATTTTGTAACATAATTTCATTTTAGGTGTCCTCAGTCAATAGAATATATTGTAAATACAGAATCACCAAGTAAAATTCCTGGAGAAGCTAGATATTCTAAATTTATATCTTGTACATTTATGTACTAATATAGCATTGAACAGGTTAAAACAGAGTCTTGAGGAACCAGTGGGTTAGTTTCTTAACATTTTTACATCTTTCTGGAATTGTCACAGAATAAAACTTTAATTATACCAATGGACACATGGAAAGTTATCCACAAAATGCAGATAATTAGCCTCACATTGGAAAGACTTTGTGGTCAACTTTGGAGAGAAGTATAGTGTGAGTTCCATGTACTAGAGATATGAATATTTTTCAGGAAGATCTATGAAATGTTATTTCGGGGGTTTATAGGACAACATCAAGGAATGTATATGCATGTACATGCTGTGATATAGCTTTGCTAATTCAGAAAAAGTTATCATATATTTAATTCAGGCTGTATATACCAGCTTGTTTAAAGTGAACATTAAATAACTAACTAGTCAGAGGAATAACAGCATTTTTCAATGGGCAGAGGATAAAAACTTATTTCCAGATGTGCAGAAATACTATATGCCTTTAATTACATTATCCTATATATTACCTGCATCACAATGTTATAAAACATTTTTTCTATTAAGAGTGTATTTGTTTAGATGGCTCTATCTTTTGTCAATTAACATAAAACTAGCCACCACAACCACAGATGTGGTTAATACCTTACAGAAAGTTTTGTAAATTCTGTTGTTTTCCTCAGTGCATATAACATTCTGTTTACAAATTTGGTAAGCATAATATAATAGCATTATCCATAAACAACATAGACTCAGTAAAATATAACTATGTTACAGAGACAACAAGATGGCTTGAGAGACAAAAATCACTGGCCCATAAACCTGAGCCCTCAGTTTCATTCCTAGAATTTACATGATGAAAGAAGAGAAAGATTTTGAGGGAGTTCTTCTTTGCCCTTCACAGTCACATAGCTTAGTCAAAATTGTGCACACACATAGAGAGGAAAAAATAATAAATTAATGTAAAGAAAGTATGCTATAACTAAAAAACTAATGATGATGACAGATATGGTATGTCATGTTTGTTACTGAAGTACTCAGGAGCCTAAAGCAACCTAGACTACATAGTGAGTTCTAAAATAACCTGTGATACATAACAAAATCTTGACTCATGAAAAAGTGATAGGGATCACTAGGTAATACACATCTGTGCATTATGATTTGAGGAGGCTAGGGCAGTAAGAGGCTGAGATTGAGGTCAATATGTGCTACAGGGATAACAGCTTAAATGGACTATTACAGTGTTTAGCACAGTGTGTCTATCAGACACAAGCACAACATGAGCCACCCAGCACCTCTCAGTGTTGTGCAAATTCCAGGCCATCAGAGAAGAATTCTTCAGACAAGTATCTACAGTCACATATTTATTGGACCCTGCCCTAAACAAACTGATTATACTGGGACTACAGAACCACCCTAAGGCACAGAATGAATTAGGTCTCTTTGGTGCAGAAGCTTATTGAAAAAAATGCTCATGAATTACATACAGAACCAAAGCAGACTTGACCAGGAATAATGACCTGAAACACAGGCAATGCCTGCCACAAATTTAAAAAAAAAATGAGTAGACATCAGTTCAAGAATACATACAATGCAATAAAATGTAGTATGTCTTCACCAGAAAACAGTAGTTTGACAATGACAAAACCCGAATATTACAATGTTGCAAAAGGTAAAGAAAACCATTTTAAAAAATAACTTAAAATTCTTTTGTATCCCAGCAGACTTCTGGATATTTTGTAAATGTTCTCAAAATTTGAAAATACTGGCAAATAACCTAATTAGACTCTCTCATGTTGCACAGGCTATAATCATTTCCTGACCCAGACATGGCACATTTGAGGCTGGATCCCCATAAACGAGACCACAGTAAGAAGACTTTGCAGCATTGTGCAGGCAGGAATAGAGTGGGACATTGTGAAGCTCAGAGATTTTCTAATTCTGGGTTCATTGGGACCCAAGATAGTGGAGAATTTGGAATGAAACTAAGAGCTTTGGAGTGGCCTGCAGTAGCCCTTCCAACAGAACAGGCCATGAACAAAGTAACATTGCTGACTTGGTGCACTTGATACATGCAAGGACAAAACTAGTCTACAGGGATGCAGAGCTGAATACTCAGGCAATTGATAAAAACTTCTGCACCACCAGGGTCTTTGCCTGATGTTCTAAAAAATAGCAAGAAAGTCAGTTCTTTTCTTCAGCTAGGCTTGCTCAGGCACCTCCTTTACCAGTGTTCTTGCTGCCATAAATACCTTAAACCCTTTCCATGCTAATACATAATAGCAAATTACATTTCTCATTCTGTGTTTCTTTCTGAAGTTGTAAATTAAAAATACCAGGGAGTTTCAAGGACAATGTGGGAGCTTATAAGAGAGATCCTGCCTTTACCTGATATTTGTAGGATGATACCACACTGTTTCTTTTACCTCATCATTTGTTCCACCCCATCGGTAGACAGCAGAACTTTCCTCAACTTAGGGTTTCCCAGCTCAGTCATGTTCTTTGCTCAGCTTTCAGGTAGTACACTCAAAATGTACTACACAAACCTCTATTGCCATCTCCTCTCCAAACCATGCCTGAAGCAAGCAAGAGGAAACACCATGTACCACTTACAGGCAGGTTGACACACAGGCCTAAAAGGCTTATAAAACCTGAGTGATGGGGCTGGAGAGATGGCTCAGATGTTAAGAGCACTGACTGTTCTTCCAGAGGACCTGAGTTCAATTCCCAGCAAAACCACATGGTGGCTCACAACCATCTATGATAAGGTCTGGTGACCTCTTCTATAAAACTGTATGCATAATAAATAAATAAATCTTTAAAACAAAAAAAAATCCTGAGTGACAAGCTGACCTCCCATAAGGTTGCCTTGTACTTAAAGACATGGTTCAATTGTTTCTGACCTGGTCTTTTCTCCCCAACAGTAACCATTTCTAGATCAGCAAGAGTATGCATCTCCATAGTTGTCCTTGACTCTAATATATGACACTGCTAATTTTTGCACTCTATAAACAGTTTAATTTTCTCTGACCCTGTCTTCTATCCCAGACAAAGACCTTGTCTAGCTCACCTGGAATATGCATTTAAATAACAGTAGAATTTGGGTGTTATAGGTGACCCTGCTATCTTCTGCACTCCATAAATACTTCTTTATATAGAACACACAGTGACCATCTGGCTAACCCTGCTCACTATGCTCTGTGAGGTGTGTTAATTCAGATAACTGTTTATTTTTACTTTTGTCTTTACCATGTTTATTTTTATTTTGTGTCTCTGTGGTTGGAATATTCTTTTGTAAAAGGGCCTGTGGGATTTCTGGATATTATTTTGTAAATATGCTCAAAATTTGAAAATACTTGCAAATAATCTAGTTAGACTCTCTAAGGTAGCACAGGATGTAGAAGTGAGAAAAATCCTCTTTAGTTGGTTGGAATTTTATTTGGGAGCCATCCTCTCAGTTTCAGTTTGTCTCCTTGTGCCAAGACATCTGATGTGTTTTGTTTAGAGGCTTTTATGTTATACATCTGGCTGTCCTTTTCCTTATTCATAAAACTGACAGTATGCTACAGACTAAATACTCCTAACCAAAGGCTCCGTAGCTCTCTGACCTACAGCACAAACTGTGGTGAATGTATTCACACAGTGGGAGAGAACAGCCAGGTGGGGACTATGAGTGGCTAGTAGTTGGGCAATGAAGCAGGCCATAATCATTTCCTAAAACAGACATGGCACATTTGAGACTGAGTATCCATGCAAGAAAATGTAGTAAGAAGATTTTGCAGCAGTGTGCAGGCAGGAGTGGAGTGGGGCATTGTGAAGCTCAGAGTTTTTGAAATTCTGGGCTCAAATGGTACCCAGGCTATTGGAGAATTGGCCATAAAACTAAGAGCAGTCTAATGGTCTACAGTCACTCTGGCAAGGAGGAGACAGGTCATAAATAAAGTCACATTGGTGACTTGGTGCACTTGACACTTGAAAGGGCAAAACTACTCTTTAAATCTGCAGAGCTGTATACTTAGGCAATTTGTTAAAACTTCTTCCCCCACCAGGGTGCTTACCTAACATTCTCAAAATTAACTTAAAAGTCAGTGATTATCTACAGTTCAGGCACCTTCTTTTCCTATGCTCTTGCTGCCAGAAGTGCCTTAAACCATTTACATAGTCAACCTCTCTAAAAATCAGCCTTTATTTCCATAAAAAAAAATTAAATTTTGGTCATTTAGATACAATTAGTTACAAATCTCTGTCAACATTTGGAGAGGTTTGTTATGAATTACTATTGATTTGGATAAAATACAAGCTACTACTAGTTTCAAATGCTTCATATTGGTGGAGTGTTGATGCAAATTTAAAGATAAAATTTTCTTTTTCAAAATCTTTTATATGTGCAAACAAAATTAAAGATGGTTCTTGAACTTTGTTTTACTTTTATTTTTTTATTTCCTGGTAATTTCAAGACAGAGAATATCATTGCACATCTAGAACATATTCTGTAGACCAGGCTGGGTTTAAACTCAGAAAATTGAACTGATTCTGCCTCCTAAGTGCAGGTATTAAAGGAATTTATAAAAAACAAGCAACTGAATGTTGATATCACCTCAAATAATCAAGATTGGAAGATGGTTCTTTACTTTTAAAAGTTTTATAAATGTTTGTCATAGGTTTACCCAACTCTGATGAGTTTCCTCTAATTTCAGACAGTTATTTTGACTTCCAAGAATAGCTAATTAACAAGATTAAGAAAGGAAGGAAATTTCATAACTGAATTAGATAAAGTAAACTATGGCATTTGTCTCTAGAACAATGGTTTTTTACTAGCCAAAAAAGCATGTGAATTTTATTTATAGAGTCTGAAAATGTTCACGCAGTATTCTTTCTATTTCTATGTGGTGTAGGTTAAGATATCATATTTGAACATTATCACAATGTAAAAGCAGAGACATTTAGAGGAATTCTTACTCAAAGTCATACAGAAAAGTATAAAAATTTTAAAGATGATAGAAATAAATTTTGGGGGCATATCTGTTCTAAACTAAAATGACTGATTTGAAAATCAGGTAAATGACTCAGTGAAAGACTGCTATGAATCTTGATGTTCAACCTAAAAGATAACTGCTCTAATGTTAGAATTTTTAAAAATACAATGCTAGAGAATACAAATACAAAAAAATTAATAGCACTGAATTCTCTGCTCAGAAATGAAGTTATGAAGAGCCCTATTAACCTCCAAATAAAGCTGCCTTTGCCTAGCTCAGAGAAAGGTCATTGATAGTCCATGTAAGACCTGAAGGACTTCACCTCACCTTGACTTGAGGTCTGTCTCAGGGCTATGAAAACTTCATTATGTTCTCTACCTAACTTAAAAATACTAGTTAGATGCTGTTGGTCTGTACATGTCTGTGTACACTACATACAGAGCTCAGAAAAAGGCAGGAAATAACTAATGCTGGCATTATAGCAAATGGTTAGCTAAAATTTTCATTCTGGGAATGAAAACTGAATTCTCTGTAAAATCATACCGTGTCCTTAATTACTGAGCCATCTATGTAGCCCTTCTTTTAGTTAAAATTTATTAAGTCAATTGGAAATTATAAATATTATATCACTTTTACCTTTTATCTCATCATTCTATCACATCTCAAATCCCTATAAACTTCTTCATTGTTAAGTATGGGTGATACAACCAGATGTGTCTCTTTTTTGATGGTGTACACATATGGACAATTGGCTGACCCCATTATAATGAGTAAACAATTACAGAATTCATCCATTCATCTTGCTCTCCATTTAAATAAAAGATTTTTCATTTTTGAATTGGCATCATATTTCTGTTGGAGATAAGGTTGCCCTTAACAGGAAACATAATCAAATTCTGTAGAAACTAAGATATTAAGTAACTGAACAGCACAAATAACTTACTGTGAGAAAAGTCACAGATAACATAAAATCTAACACAAACAAATTATGATTCAAAGAGCTTGATCTTCTTACTAAAATTATGTCAAAAAAATTTAAATACCAAACAAGTGTTTCAAAGAGTGGAAGCAACTCAATGGTAGAGAAACTACATAGCATGAGCTATTCCTGAGTTTTACTTCAAGATGAAAATTACCTAAAATGGTGGGGAATCTAAGATATGCAAAATCATCAATCTAAAAGCAAATAAGCTTTTTAAAAGAAAGTCTTAGTAGTAATGATTCTTTAAATTTAATTTGAGTACTCATGGTCCAAAAGATACAAAAATAAACCAAAAGTCACATCAGTTTAAATAAAACCTGGCAGACCTATGATATTCTCAAGAATAAAACCAGAAATTTATGGCACACTAGACCTTATTGATGCAAGTGATCCAGTCATATCTCAATGACTAACTTGTTAAAGTCCCCTGTGTGATACGAATTTGTGCCTACCAGATGGTTGTAAACCAGGAGTAGATCCTATATAATTGTTTGGAGTGAAATGTCTGTGTGGATCTTACCAATAAAATCTCTTAACAAGCCTAGTTGTACACATGTATCTCTGTGGTATTTTAGAAAGAGTCATGCCTCAGTTAAGTTTTATTTAACTTAACACATGAGATACCTTTAAAAACCTTCACGGGGCTGGAGAGATGGCTCAGTTGTTAAGAGCACTGTCTGCTCTTCCAGAGGACCCAGGTATGATTCCCAGCACCCACATGCAGCTTAAAACTGTCTGTACTTCCAGTTCCAGGCAAACATCAAGGCAAATAATTAAATAAATAAAGAAGTTTAAAAAAAAACTTCACAAACTAAACTATAAATGAATTTTATATAAACTTTAAATGAAAATGTTAAACTTCGACAAGGTAATGAAGAAAAAAGGCCTCTTCTTCATGTGTAGCAACCAGGTTTCCAAAAGCATGTTAAAGTTGGTTACATAAATGTTTCTACACTTTAGTAATGTATAGAAAGCTCCCTGTTGTCAATTTTATTGGAACATTTAAGTCACAAGTCAAAGTAATTCAGAGGTATAGCCTCGGGCCAGGGAGTTTCAAAGACCACAGTTTCACCTTTCAGGCATGGTCTTACACAGTTCCAGGAGAGAATGAGCTAAGGCAAAGTACATCTGAATGTGCCAAACCTCAGGCAGTAAAAACCTGTCAGCCATGCCACCATGGAGGGGTTAAGGAGTGTTAAACTGTAAGAAGTCCCTAAGAATGAGTACATTTACAGCATAGCTGTGTCCTTAACCCCAAGTAATCCAGTCACATGGTCTTTCTCTATAAAAAGGTGGTGCAAATTGGGGAGCTCAGCTCTTCCCTGAACCACACTCATGTGGTACAAGTGCAGTACAGAGAACAAGCTCCCTGCTTAGGCTTGTATCTCTCTGACTATAAAACTGCTGTTGCATGTCAGACATCTTGTCTCTGGTCATCTCTCTGGGTGATTGAGATTCAGGCATTACACTTTCCAAACTGATATCCTGCTTTCACTGTGTGCACCAAAAAAACAGGTTAAAGTTGAAATAAAGGTGTTTCTACAAACAGCTCCTTGGCAACATTTTGTGAAGAGATTATAGAATAACATTACTCAGAGGCATTTGTATGCTGGAGAAAATTTCAAGACTTTGGGACCTATAAGTTGAAAAATTCTGGCTTCATATTCTGACCAACATCTGGGAAGGACCATTCTAGGGTCTACATAATAATATGTGCTCAATCCCAGTTATGAACAACAACTCCTCACTTACCATGTCCTGGTTTCCCAGCTCAGCCATGTTCTCTGCTCAGCTTCCCACAGCAACACAAACAGCACACCACACAAAATTGCTGGTGCAAGCTTCTCTTCAAACCCAAACCTAAAACAGACAAAAGGAAGGACCCTGCATCAATTCTGACACTCAGGTCATCTAAAGAGCCCCAAATGGCCAAGGAGGCCCAGACACCTGACATTTGGTTACACAACATAGCCTAGTAGATCTTGACCTTGAATTCCATAACATATAGACACTTTTTTTACAGATCAGCAGAGATATGCATATCAATAGCACTAGGTCCTGACTCCATTGGCCAATCAGGCTATCGATGTGCTTTCTAAAGGCACTTTCCCCTTGTTATCCTGGATACAATTTAGGAAGCTTGCATGTATAGCCCTCTATACTATGCAGGATGGAGTAAGTTTCTGTCACACTGCAGAAAAAAAGCCCAGAATATCATAGAGAGTTATAAAAACACCAAAGAAATACCTCTGTCATATTCACTTTGCACTGTAAGTTCTTAGCAAGCTTTTATTTAAAAATTTTTGTCCTGGGGACTGGAGAGATGGCTCAGCAGTTAAGAGCACCTTCTGGTCTTCCCAAGGATGTGGGTTTGATTCCCAGCACCCACATGGCAGCTAACAACTGTCTGTAGTTCCAGTTCCAGGCAAACACCAAGGCAAATAATTAAATTAATAAAGTGTTTAAAAAAAATTTTGTCCTATACCTCCTACTCTGTTCCCTTGCTCAAGCTCCCCCACTCCATCACTGAGTATGATCTTTTTCTGTAATGAATGGGCTCTGTGATGCCAGTTCATGTATCAACAATAAATTCTCATACTACTGCAAAGGCTCCACCAAATTCCCTTTTTGTTATAGTTTAATCTATATTCATAGGGTTTAGTTTTTTTCATAAAAGATTCTCAGCAATTATTTTGTGTCAGTGAGTTTCAAATAGCTGACTTTAGCAAGCTCTATGGGTCTCCTCATGATCTTTTTTCCTTTGCTCATATACAATCTCTGCTCCCTCTTTAGCTGAACCAGGAGCTCCACCCCATGCTTACCTACAGATCTCTGCTTCTGTTGTCATCAATTTCTAGAAGAATTTTGTATAATGACAATTATGTTAGTTATTCAATTGATTATAGAAGTCCTATTTAGGCACACTCTCCATTGTTGCTTAGACATCTTGTGAACTCTAGGATGTTTTCCTAGCAGCAGGTTTATTTTTAACCCCCAAATGGATTCCTTTATCAAGCAAGATATTTACTTCTTAGTTCTTTCTCTCTGTTGCTTCTCCCACTCAAGCATCTCATTCTCTCATAATCTTTTCTCATGTCTCTCCAGAGCTATCTTTTTACTGTTTTTATCATCTTTTCATTAAAGGACTTTGTTTTCTAAAATAATATTTTAAAATATTGACAATATGTAATAATGTCATTGTGCAGAATGCATAGTTCTAAGATCAAATGAACAACAGAAGACTATTACTCTCTTTAGAAAAAAGTTTTTAGATGTTTTGGCATGTACTAAAACCATTTGAGTAATTCAAATACCTAGATTAAAGAACTAGAAGTCTGTTCTTCAACTTTCCATTGGTATAGAGCCAATGTTGAACTAACTTGACCAAAGCCCATGAGATATTCTAATAAATAAACTTTCTAAAAACATACAAAAATTTATTCAATCAATTCTGCTGGAGTGAGAACCTTGACTAATACTCCTGTGTTTCTTTTCAGTTGTACACTGATTTACTACACAACAAGTTTTCATAGAAATCATTTTCTTGCTCCATTTCTTTCTAAGTAGTGCGCATATTGTGAGGACTATACTTTTTATTATTGTTAAATTCTCCAGAAATTGAAATCTATTTGAGAATAAGTAATGATAAAACTTATAATGACTATACTTATTTATACTTTGCATCAGCAAACTTATTTTAAAAATGGATATATAATTTTATGAAGCCTTGTCATTGAGTTGAAAGGGCCAGTCAAAAAAATACAACCTAACAAAGAAACCTAAAAAAAAACCAAAAAGTCCCTCTAGAAGAAACATACTTATGTCTGAAAAACAGAGGTAAAGAAATATTTTTTTATCTTTTACCAAATGAGCATACAATCAATTTATCCCTGAGCATAAGTTCCAGACAATATAAGTTGTTCAAGCTCAGGGATTAAAATCTCACCAATTCCAGCCTTGAAAATATTCTCCCTAGATAGTTTCTACTCCTTAGAAGCCCTATATCAGGCCTAGGCCTGCTCAATTGACCATTTGCCTTTTTTAAGTTTAAAAGTATGGTTAATAATGAAGAAGGGTTTCATAAAACAAGATGGATAAAAAAGTTTTTTGATATTTTTAAAAGTGAATATATTAATAAAAATTTTTATATCATTTTACCATGAGAATGTGAAGCAACTTAAACTTCTTAGATGCACAAACTCTGCAAAATTCTATCACACAAGAAAAATGTTATTTAATGAGTATTAACTGTCATTTGTTTTTGTTTTATGTCTGAAACTTTTGTTGCTTTAGAAAGTTTTGTGTGTGCTTAAATTTGTAGGATTTTTCCCCCTTAGGAGTCCTGTTACCCAGCTCCAAATTAAAAAGAAATACACTTATTTTTTATTATGAGTCTCCAACTTTAAGACACCTTATTTCAGGCCAGAATTTTTAACTTAAATTACCTGTTTTATACAGGAGAAAGGTAATAGACCTTGTGCCTCAGAGAAGCTTGACCACACAACTGCCCTGAAAGTTTTAATGAAAGACAGAGAGAAACTAGACTCTCACTGGTACCAGGAAGGTTTCAGAGAGTTTGTAAGCAGACACAATTCAGGGAGGAGCCAGCACCTAAAGGCTAATGCCTGACATTCCAAGCTTTCTCTTCCCGGGAAGGGAACAGATAGTCTCTAGGTAGACATGCAGATCAGGTATTGTAGGGCAACAACAAATGCTAAATATTAAAACATCACCAGAATTTAAGGTATTTAACAGATTCATAGCAGGTGCCCCTAACCTGAACTTGAACCAATCCCAGAACTGTAACCCAGAAGCTCTGAAGCCCCTAGAGCCTTCCCCCTAAATAAAAACCCCTGCTTTATGTTGTTCATGGTTGCTCCAAATCCAGGGCTGTGTCAAACAAACAGAGTAACACAAGCTAGCTTGTAACTAAAAAGAAACTCTTTGCTGTTGCACACATCTATTATTCTAGCATTTGGAAGGTAGAAGGATGACCCCTAGTATGAGATGAAGTTGATCTACATAGATAAATTCCAGGAAATCTGCCCAGCAAAACCAGCTGAAATACATCAATTAATTACAAATGTAAAGGGAAGTATAGTTTAGCTAAAACATTTCTAGGTTTTATAGCAGAAAGACACTTCTTTTTACAAAGTCTCAATACAGTCCACAAAACATCTTGAATCTTAATTAAAGATAGAATACATAAAAGGCCCATAAAAACTATGAAATGAAGTATTAAAACAGTCCAATTATTTCACTGTATGAAAACCCACATATAAAGTAAAAATCAATACAAAAGAATTATAAAGGAAAGGGCTTGATCTATGTACTCAAATCTAAGAAAAATATTTTAAAATATTAAACTAGCATTTTTTATAATGGAAGCACCTTAATAGTAGAGAAACAGAATGGCTTGAGCTGTACCTACATTTTACTTCAAGATGAAAATTAACTAGAATGATGTGGACAATAAAATATGCAAAAATTATAAATCTAGAAGCAAATAAGCTTTTTAAAAGAAAATCTGAGTAATAATGATTCTTTAGATCTAATTTGAGAATAAAATGCCCAAATTTGCAAAAAGAAATGAATAATAGGGGGCTGGAGAGATGGCTCAGTGGTTAAGATCACCGTCTGCTCTTCCAGAGGACCCGGGTTCGATTCCCAGCACCCACATGGCAGCTAACAACTGTCTGTAGTTCCAGTTCCAGGCAAACACCAAGGCAAATAAATAAATAAATAAAGTTTAAAAAAAAGAAATGAATAATAAATCACACAAATTTTAATGAAAACTATCTGGCAGAGGGGTAATTTTTTTTGAAGAATAAAACAAGAATTTTATGGCGCACCAGTCCATAAGAATGCCTGTGATTCTGTCATGCCTCAATGAGTAGTTTGTTAATGTCATCTGTTTGATATTGATTTGTGCCTAATGGCAGGATGTAAATTGGGAGTACTTTTTAGTGGTTTGGAGAAATATAGTTAAACAAACGTGAATGAATACTATCAATAAATTTACTAACAGGACTTCTTACACACGATTACATCTGTGGTGTTTCAAAGGTAATCATTGCTTAGTTAAATTTTATTTTGTGAGATTTAACATCTCTTTAGTATTGGTAAATCCTGTATATCAACAATTTAATTTTTATATATCACACCTTATTAGTTAAGAGTTACCTAGCACATTAGATGCCTTTAAAACCTTCACAAAATTAACTATATATCAATCTTACATGTTAAGCTTGAATGCACAATGTTAAATTTCTGGAAGGTGGTAGAGAAATTACACTATTTGAAGTTTGGCAAGCAGCTTTTCAGAACTTGACTACAAATATGTTTCTACAAACAGCTCCCTCTTCTCATTTCTATGCACAGGTTTAGGTCACAAATAAAATCTATGTCCATGCTTGGACTAGGACCAGGAAGGTTTAAGGACCATGTGGCACCTCATACAATAGCGATTCTGGCTGCAGGTAAAACGCAGGTTCCAGAAAAAACATACTAGCATATGCACCTCAATATCTGGTTCATCCCATCATTTGATAGCAGCCCTTCACTCACTATGTTGCAGTTTCCCAGCTTGGCCATGCTCTCTGCTCAGTTCCTGCAGAAGAATAAACAGCACTAACAAACAAACCTCTGGCACCACTTCCTCCTCAAAGTCAAGCCTGAATCAAGCAACAGGAAGAGCCCACCAACAAGTCTGATTGAGAGGTCACCTGGAGGGCCTGATTGGCTAGTGATACCTGAGTGACAAGACAACCTCCCAGGGGATTTCACTGTTCTTAAAGACACAGTAAAGTGGTCAATGACCTGACCTTTTACCACAAAGACCTCTTCTAGGTCCCCAGAGATGAATTTCAATAGCAATTGTCCCTGGTCCTAACATCAAATGCTGCTATTTTCCTGCACTCCAAAGGCACTTTCAAATCTGTAACTAGCATTTACAGCTTCTGCAAACAAGTCAGTATTTCAGTAGATAATCTTATAAATACATGTGGATATATAACATGTATTTGCTAAAACCTGAATATTGGCCACAGAGCATGCAGGCAAATCCTAGGGAGAAAGCTGAGGAAATTCTTAAACCTTGACTACAAAGATAAACAGCTGAGGCAGTCACAGACACCTTTATTCCCAGCACAGTGAAAGCTGGGAGTGGTGACCTCCACCCTTAATCCAGCAACTCCACAGACAAAATTTTGGTTTCTTTGAGTTTAAGACTATATTAATCCTAACATGGATGGGTATATAAGGGCTTATAAAAAATACACTTTTTTTTCATTTTCCTCTTGGACATAATGTGGCAAGCTAGCCTTTACAACTCACCATACTAATAACTTAAAATAGTTTTTAAAGTTAAATGTTTTATTCAATTTCTCTCTCTTCCTCAAAACTTTCCAGACTTTCCTAACTGTCCAAAAGATTCTAATAAAAATCAACCACAAAATAATTGGTCATCAATCATCTTATATACTTTATTCTTACATCTGTCAATATTAGAAAATTAATTTCATAACAAAATCAATCCACCAAATTTAAAGAGATTTGCTTGAAGCCTTCTGATGATTTAAATTTAAAGAAAATAGTTTTTCCTAATAAAAGGAGCACAATGTCTTACAATACAAAATGGTGTCTGTTAAGAAATGTTAGAAATCATTTTGTTTCTTAAGTTTGATTACTTATAAGTCTAAATCAGAATGAGAGAATAAAAAATTTTAAAATACAATTCAAAATAACAGATTATTAAAGTGTCACATAAACTTGGTTTTTTTGTAATTGCTTTAGTAGTCCCAATTATGTTGAAATAAGTTAATTGCATTTTTACATATGATTGTGCCTGAGAAAGTTTTTCAAATGTACAAGAATCTCTCTCTCAACTTGGCTGTTGTTCAAGAATTTTGCTGAGAATCCTGCCAAAACCTATATGTTTTATCCAATAAACCAAGAGTTTTTTTTATTAGATAACAAGAAAAAGAACAAGAAAACTTAAGTAAATAAAGAAGGAAACAAATGATTTTTGAAGACATGATGCATCAAATCCTTACAAACAACAATGCCAAGAATTACATAGCTGACTAAAAACTTACATTAAAAAAAAATTTGTGGAATGTTTGTTAAAGTATAAAGGGAATAAAAAACAAAGAACAAAAGCAGATGAAGATGATCTCTTGCTGTGGATCTACAGTCTCTTATGCCTTCTTTTGATTTCAAGTAAACCCAACCCCACTAATCTTCAATCCCAAAATAACATACAATGTAAACTATATTTTCTGCCACATAGATTATGAGGCAACATGAGGACTCTGTCTTATTTACCTGTGAAGCACAACGTAACCTCAGAAATTTGTGGAATATAGAAATATTTTTTGTTCCCTAGAACTAAACGTTACTTTAACACCCAATTACAGCTTTTTTGTAGCAGAAATTTAGAAGCATTCTAATCATGTATTGCTTAAAGAGGATCCACCAGACTATCTTTCTACAAGTTGTTCAATAAGCTCAATTATTGCACAGGTCTTTCTTTATTTAAAAGTCTCCAGTTATAGAGAGAGAGATTTGAGGTCACTCATTAACTGGTCTAGTTTTTCTTCTCACTGACTACTCAAAGCCCAGACAAGAAAGAGTTGCAGGAATTTCTTCTCAGCACTGGACAAGTAAGACTAAGTAAGATAGAGGAGGCATTACTCTACACAGATATTAATAATCAACAGCACTTGGGAGAAAAGGAATAAAACTTATAAAGACATAAAATCATCAGAGAATGGAAGCAAGTTATATAAAGCAATATGCATTGAAAGAAAATATCTATAACTAATACAAATATGGTATGTTAAAAATAATAAAAATAATGTACTTTTAAGACAAAAAAGTTATGCTGTCTTTAAAAAATCTGTAGTAGAGGAAATATCTTTGATAAGACATAGATTGATGTAGTCCGTATGTAAATAATAGATGCTGAGATTCATAACTTGACATATAAAGTTTCAGTGAATGACCTGTTTCTCAGACTTCTGAGCTAAAGTAACTCTGCCAGGTAAAATAGAACATAACTGTAAAAGAGAGATTCAAATCAAAAATTCAATATTCATTGGCTTAAGCTAATATTCCCAGTGTGTTCACCCACATAATTTGGTCTATGATCATGCACAAAACATAAAGTAAGACAAGCTGGGAAATTAAAAATCATGCCCCCACCACAATCAAATTCTTTTTTATAATTGTGACTCCAAAGCTAATTGTCCCCTGATATGTACACAATAAATTGATCTTTATATTATGTTTCTAATGACAGAAGCTACTCTACATGTAAATCCTTTTTTGTGCCTGCATTAGCAAGTCAACTATGTGAGACAGATGGATAATGTAAAAACACCAAGGTGGTACAGTAATTTACTTTAAGAACTTTGAAGATGTATTACAGAAAAGAGCAAGATCATTGATCTGGAAAACAGCCTGGAGAACAGATAGTATTCAGGTACATGTATGCTAATATGCTCTTGGAGGTAAACATTAAGGGCCACAGCTAAATGTTCAAACATCCCTAAAATTCAAAGCAGGCAAATAATTAATACCAGGTACCCCTAGGCTGAGCTTTCACCAACCCCCTGACTACAAGGCCATAGCTCTGAAGCTCATAGCGACCGTCCAATATAAATTATTTTCTTCTGCTTTTCAGAATCCCATCTATTGCTGCATTAGGTGGATGTAATGACCCAAGCTAACCTGTAAATAGAGAGACTTTTTGCTCTAACATCAAACCTAATCCCTTGATGATCATTGGGGCAACTGAACTCTGGATATGAAACTTAATCAACCAGGTTTTCTAATTAAACAGTTGTCACCTGGTGTCATATTGGACATGTGGCAGAATTATGCTTTTAAAATAAAACTAGTGCTTTATGGCACATAAGATCTTAGTGTTGCTTGTAATCCTGTTGGTCCTCAAGGAATAGCTTATAGGATTCCCCATTTGATATAAGTATGTGTGTGTTAGTGGCTTGTTGTCAATCAAGTGTGGTATGTTTATAGTTGTATGAAAGCAAATATCTCCATAATTTTGAGTGTATCTTAACATCTTAACCTCTAACAGTAATGTTTAGCATAGACTTATCTTTAGCATAATTTAGAGGCAATACTCACTAGCTAAATTCTTATTTTGTGAGGCTTACTGTTTTTTAAATATTGGTACATTTTTTAATATCATTAATTATTCTCAGGGCTGGAGAGATGGCTCAGAGGTTAAGAGCACTGACTGTTCTTCCAGAGGACCTGAGTTCAATTCCCAACAAAACCACATGGTGGCTCACAACCATCTATGATGAGGTCTGGTGCCCTCTTCTGTAAAACTGTATGCATAATAAATAAATAAATCTTAAAAAAAAATTATTCTCTTCTACATCTCTTTTTCCCAGTGAATTTCTACTGAACAAAGACATGCTGTTAGGGTCGGCGTCCAAAAACAGAGAGCTTCACTCCGATATCGAGAAACAAAAAGAAGTTTTATTAAACACTAGCTGGCGGGTCACACAGCATGAGAAAAGGCTGGCGACCCCAATTCCAAGGCTCCCAGGCTTTTATGGGGTCATTCTACCAGGGCAGGGGGTGAGGGGGTGGGGGGGTGGGGGGTGGGGTCACCCAATGTACAGTCATCTGGTCCGGGTGGGTAAACAAATTCCGAGTTATCTTTAGGCATCAATCTTTACAAGCATGGCAGGCTAGGCACCAGTGTGCTAATCTGGTGTAGGGCATGGGGGAGCAGGGTTCAACACATCCCAGTAAGTCTATAATTGGAGCACAGTGGGCAGGTGGTGGGGGTGTGGCTTCCCCCACAATGGCCTTTCAATGCATTTTACAACCTATGCATAATAAACCATAAATGGGTCTTACACTTAAGAGTTAAATGTATAATGCCCTGACTCCATTTGCTAGCCAGGCTATCTATTTGCATTTCAAAGGCACATTTTCTTCATGCTGGATACAATGTAGCCTGCTAGTTTGTATGCAGGGTGGAGTAATTTCCTGTCACACAGGTGGAAGATGGCACAGATTTTTAACAACTAAATATAGATTTAAAGAAACCAATTCAACTCTTCTACATCACAGCTTAAAGTGCAGTGCTACCCAGTATATGAGAGGCCTTTTTGTAAGCCCTTCAATTTAACTTCAAATGGATTATTATACATAACTGTCAATTTTATAGTGCAGATCACTTACAACAAATTTAAAATTAGGTCTCTTTGAGTATTATAATAGGCATAAGCTTATAAAGCTTTCCCTATGTCCCTATATATTGAGAAAGAAAATGCTCTTTCTCTAAAATATAGTATATTCTGAAAGGAGTTGTTATAGGCCTCTCAGCCCAGGGTATTTGGGGAGAGGATCTATGGATTGTGAGAACTCATCTCTTTCTACACATGTGGCTGTGATTATCAGTCTAAAGGCTGTGTTGACTGTGGCTATAATAACCTTTATTATAATAACACTGTATTTTCTTCTTGTCCATCATTGGCTGATTAGCTGAATTTATTGGTTTACTCTTAACAGACTTTATATGAAATTTGGCAGAAATCTTCATCCATCCTAAAGTTGGTCTGGAAACTTGGGCTAGAAAGTATTGTGTTTTGTTCCTACAGTTCACCAGTGCCAATGAGAAACCCTAGAAAACCAGCCAATTAGATGTGTGGGTAATTCTGAGAGGTCCACACCTCAGCTAGGAAAGTCAGAAATTGTCATTGTGTGCTAAACCTTGATTTTATTGTGAAAATACAACAGGTCAGCTTGACAGCTGCACTCAAGTGAACAAGAAAATTTGTGACTCAGACATGGATGGGTGATTGACCATGCTGTGCAAAGGGCAGCTATCTCCAGACTGTGTGGTATGGAGAGCTGAAGCAAAAAAATTAGTTTTGTGGGCCCTCCTATTATTGGGAAATCCAGTAGCTAGACAAAAGACAAAAAAGTAGTAACAAAAGTTACTACTGGTCCTGAATTTTCTAGCAAATTCTTGGCCCAAATTAATGTCTACTACTTAACCACACTCCAGTAAATGTATCCAACATAGCATTGGGAGAAGAACTTTGCTGAGTAATGTCTACATTGTTGAGGTCACTAAAGATATCTATAGTGCTGGCATTGTTGCTATAGATGGCTAATTAACCAAATTCATAGAGCTATCTGATGCAGTCAACTAGTCACCAGGGTCAAAATGGACAGGGACTCAACTGTAAATTTAGAAGATATGAGAGCAAATTGCGAGAAACCTTGTGGGTCAATATTATGAAGACTACAAATTTATTTCTAAAAGTGCTTAGATATATTTTAAAGCCATGATTTAAATAAAGTATACCATGTATCAAATTGACAAGATACACAAGAGATCAGGCCCCAACAGGGCCTGAAAGCACAATGAAGTGACATGAAAAAGTTGCCCAAATGTCTATTGTTTCTAATCCTGTTAAAATGCCTTCTGCTGCTAAAACCTCATGTGGTATTTGCTATTATTGGTTAACTGAGGAAAAATGTACTAGGTCAAGGTATTGTAGTAAATAGTAGGTACTATCACTTTGACATATAAGCCTGGCCTCTTGGACAGCAAAGATCTGATAATCACCTATGGCCTAGGGAAAAAGTATCTGGGACATGGCTGGAGATCTATTTTAAGTTACTGGTACAAATACACAAAGCCACAACTCTCTTATGCTCTTGGGTGGAGTACCTGACCTGCTGAGTAAAGCCTCAGGAAACCAATCTAGCCTTTTCAGGAACTGTATTACTGCTTAATCCCAAATGTATCTATTATTGTTCTCTTTGAATTCTTTAATAAAAATCTTTTCATTATCAGTTGCCCTTGATAATTATGATTATCATTAATTATCGTAGGATTATCTAATAGTATGAAGCATCTAGACAGACTCACAGAAAGACCAAAGATAGATAGATAGACAGATATGTATATATGTATAGATAGATATACAGAGAAGAGAAAGAGTAGAAGAGAAGAGAGTGAGAAGCAGAGAGAGAGAGATTCATCACATTAGATTATGTGAATCTAGAAAAAACTGGGTAATGCACAGAGATTTTCAGTCAAGTATAATACCATAACTTAAAATCCTAATTTTTTTATTTCAACTCCAACTACACATCTAAAAGACTTTATGCAAATCCATAAGTAGCACTTTATATGCATTTGGAGAAAATAACCTTTGCTAGTGTAAACATCTAATGAATATGAAAAACAGTAAAGTATAACAATCAATGTTATTTCTGATAAAAAAATTTTTAAAACCATATGAGCAATTAAATTCATTGCAAATGTTAGTTATTTGCATTGATCAAGTTGATAGATACTTGCAACTTGGTTGAAAGCAACTACTTATTTATTTGCTAATTTTTGTCACTATTAACTTGAACCTACTTAAATTTAATAACTAAATAAATTAATATTTAAAATAAAAACATCATCATCAAAGCTCCAATTATAAAAAAAGGTGAATGTAAACTTTGTGGAGTTCTAAATTTACCATTTAAAATTGTAGTCAAAGACTGAATGATGAGACTGGAGAGATTACCCAACACTTAAAAGCACTGACTTTTCTTCCAGAACACACAGGTACAATTCTCAGCATTCAAATGGTGGCTCTCATCTACTCTTCTGGAAGACCTGAAATTCTCAAACATTCACTTAAGCAGGTAAAACACTAATGCAAATAAGGATAAAAATATATTAATTTAAAGTACTGAATAAAATTTGACAACTATTTCTAAATGGAAATATCTTACTCTAGTACCAGGTTGACTTAATAAATTTCCCAGAGGTATGTATGTATTTTCTAGTTGTCAAAATGGAAGATACAAAATTTGAATGCTGTATGTTTAAAGGAATGGTTAATAATGAGATGAGTTTTCACCAAGCAATGTGGACAAAAAAAAGTTTTTTGTTTTTTTTAAAAGTGAATGTATTAATAAAAAAAATCATATTTTATTATGAAAATGTAAAGTAATTTAGACTTCTCAAAAACACAATCTCTACAAAATTCTCTCACACAAAAGGTGTTATTTAATGAATGTTAACTGCCATTTGCTTTTGTTTCATGTCTGAAATACTTGCTGCTTTAGAAATTTTAGTGTTTGCTTAAACTTGTAGGTTTTTTTTATCTCTTAGGAGTCCTGTTATCCAGCTCAAAAATAAAAAAAAGCACTTATGTTCTATTAAACATGCCCAACATTAGCACTCCTTATTTCAAGCCAGAATGTTTAACTTAAATTACCTATATTATGTATGGTAAATGTACCCGCGCTTGTGTGCCTCAGAACAGGTTGACCACACAACTGCCCTTACAAGAAAGACAGACAGTCTAGTACCAGGAAGGGTTCAGAGAATCTGTAAGCAGGCATGATTCTGGGAGGAGCCACCACCTAAAGAGTAGTACCTGACATACCAAATATTCTCTTCCTGTGAAAGAAACAGATAATCTCCAGATAGACATGCTGATCAGCTGATATTGGGGAACAACAATTAATGAATGTTAAAACATCACTAGAGTTCAAAGCATTTAACAAATACATAGCAGGTGCAATAAACATGAACTTGGGCCAATCCCGGAAGAGTAACCCAGAAGCTCTGAAGTCATCCACTCAATAAAAAATCCTTCCCTCATGTTGTTCATGGTTGCTCTACTCCACTGCTGTGTCAGACAGAGTAAACAGAGCTAGCTTGTCTTGGAAAAGACACTTTTTGCTGTTGCACACATCTATAATCCTAGCATTTGGAAGGTAGAAGAATCACCCTAGAATGAGCTGAGCTTGATCTACATAGATGAATTCTAAGAAATCTGCTCAGAAAAACCAGCTGAAACACATCAATTAATTACAAATGTAAAAGTATAAATTAGCTAAAACATTTCTAGTTTTCATATCAGAAAGGCACTTTTTTATACAAAGTCTCAATACTATTCACAAAACATCTTGAATCTTATTTAAAGATAGAATACATAAAACAAAAAGACCCTTAAAAACTAAGAAATGAAGTATTCAATCAGCCCCATTACCTCACTGTGTGAAAACCCACAAAGTAAAAATTATTACAAAAGAACTATAAAACAAAGGGTTTGATCTATGTAATCAAATCATATTAAAGAAAAATATTTTAAAATATCAAACAAGCATTTCTGACAATGGAAGCAACTTAATGGTGTAGCAACAGCATAGAATGAGCTGTACCTGAATTTTACTTCAAGATGAAAATTACCTAGAATGATAGAGAAACTAAGCTATGCAAAAAATATAAATCTGAAAGCAAGTAAGTTTTTAAAAGAAAATCTGAGTAATCATGAGGCTTTAGATATAAATTCAGAATACATAGTCCAAAAGTTAAAAAAAAAAAAAAAGAAAAAGTCCACCAATTGAGATAAAAACTATCTGGCAGAATTATAATTTTTTCAAGAATAAAACAAGAACTTTATGGCACACCAATGTTTAAGAATGCCTGGGATTCTGTCATACATCAACGAGTAGTTTGTTAACATCCCCTGTTTGATATAGATTTGTGCCTAATGGCTGGGTGTAAAACAGAGTTACTTTGTATCAGTTTGGAGACAAATGGGTAAACAATCATGTGTAAATTCTACCAATAAAATTACTAACAGGCCTTCTAACACACACTTATCTCTGTGGTGTTTTAGAAGCAGTCATTGCTCAGTTAAATTTTATTTTGTGAGATTTAGTATCTCTTTGTCATTGATAAATCCTGTATATCAACAATTTTATTTTTATACATCACAGCATTTACTTTAGAGTTTAGTTAGTTTAGTTAAGTGTTACTAGCACATAAGTTGCCTTTAAAACCTTCACAAAGTTAAGTATAAATAAATCTTACATGTTAAGTTGGAATGCAAAATGCTAAATTTCTTTTTTTTTTTAAAAAAAAAAAAAAGATTTATTTATTTATTATGCATGCAGTTTTACAGAAGAGGGCACCAGACCTCATCTTAGATGGTTGTGAGCCAACATGTGGTTTTGCTGGGAATTGAACTCAGGTCCTCTGGAAGAACAGTCAGTGCTCTTAACCTCTGAGCCACCTCTCCAGCCCTGCAAAATGCTAAATTTCAAGAAGGTTCTAGACAAACTATAGTTCTTGATATTTGGCAACCACCTTTCCTCAAAAGTTGACTACAAATATGTTTCTACAAACAGGTCCCTTCTCTCAATTCTATGGGCAGGTTTAAGCAACAAATAAAAGTTTTATAGAGGCTTGGGCTAGGTCCAGGAAGTTTTTTTGTTTTTTTTTTTTTAAACTTTATTTTATTTATTTATTTGCCTTGGTGTTTGCCTGGAACTGGAACTACAGACAGTTGTTAGCTGCCATGTGGGTGCTGGGAATTGAACCTGGGTCCTCTGGAAGAGCAGACAGTGCTCTTAACGACTGAGCCATCTCTCCAGCCCAGGACCAGGAAGTTTAAAGGACCATGTGGGACCTCAGACAATCAGGAATCTGGCTGTAGGTTTATACCCAGATTTCAGGAAAACTTCCACAATAGCTTCTGCACCTCAGTAGCTGGTTAACCCCATCTTTTGATAGCAGCCCTTCACTCACCATGTTGTGGTTTCCTAGCTTGGCTATGTCCTCAGATCAGCTCCAAGTGGAACCACAAACAAACAAACCTCTGGCACCAGTTTCTTCACAAAGCCCAGACTAAATCTTGCAACAGGAAGAGCCCACAAACAATTCTCATTGACAAGTAACATGAAGGAACTGATTGACCAGTGAGGCTTGAGTGACAAGATCACCTCACAAGGAATTGAACTGTTCTTAAAGTCACAGTAAAATTGTCATTGACCTTACCTTCCACCCAGACAAAGATCTTTTCTAGAGCACCATAGATATGCATTTCAATAGTAATTGTTTCTGGTTCTAAGGGAAAATCCTGCTATTTTCCTGCACTCCATATGCACTTCCAAATCTCTTAGTAGCATTTACATCCCACTATACTTTGCTGGGTGGTTTGTATCCAGTAACATTTCTATTATTAGTTTTAAGTTTTCTGTTTGTGCTGTGTTTACTTTTGCTTTTCTATATTTACTTTAATTTTCTGTGCTTTTATTTAAATTTTTTTTTTGGTAAATTGACCTTTGGGTCTTCTCACTATTTTTTGTGTAAATAAGACCTATCTTTGTAACTGAGACTCAGTGCTAGTGGATAACAGCCTTCTGGACTCACAAACAAAAACTGTACAACAGAGGTTCTCTTCCAGTGGGACCAAGACAAAATGGAAAGCCTCTTTTAATCTGAATCTCTGGTAAAGATGATACAGATACAGAATGGAGTGGTTGATTGGCTACAGATATATAAGTCTAGTTACTCAGGCAAGTGATGTCATGGCAACACCAGTGTCACAGCTGCCACCAGTACCTTAACTTCTTTCTGTCCTAAAACTTTTTAAAAAAATGAGTCTAAAAAAATATGGGATTGGTATTTTGTGTCCAATATAGATATGTGTTATTATTGTAGGAGTTAATTACAAATTATTAATTACAGTTTAAAAAATCCTACTGCTTGTTCACGTGCTTCACTAAAATATTGTTACAAATTTACAGTAAGAGCTTTCTCCTTTAATAACTTGTATAAAAGTAGGCTACCACCAAATATACCTATCAGATTAAAGATAAATTATATTTTGGTTGATTCTATTTTTAGGGTACTTTTGGTACAGTTTCTAAGCAGGGTTTATCTGTATAATACTGGAATTTATTCTGTAGTCAGACTGATCTCACTCAAAAATTCTTACTGCTTCTCCTTCTGAGTGCTGGTATTAAAGTTATGCATGGCCAAAACCAGCTGAAGTTTGATCTCATCATGTCAAATAATCCAGATTAAAGATAGTCATTTAATTTTCAAACATTTTAAAAAAATCCCTCACAGGTGTACACAAATCTTTGGATTTTAGTAAATTTCACAGAAATTCCAAGTGTCAAGAATAACAATTACAACAGCTAAGACAGAAGGAAGATGACTTTGGCTTCAGCTCTTCTCTATTCTTTTTGTTCTTGTCATTTTTAATTTCATTCTTCTCTCTCCGATAAATTTTGATCCAGCATTGAATATTAGTGTGTTTAACCCCAGAAATAGTCTCCTTCTTTATATTTTGTTTATCTCTAACATTTATGCCAATTGGAATTATTAAAGAATTGAAAAAAATGATTCACTTTAACTTCTCATTAATTATTTCCTTTCCAAACTTTCCTAAAATATGTCAATGCCTCCTAGACTCCAGAAGAAATCTATCCAAAATGGTACATTAACACAAATGATAGGTGGTCCAAAGTAAATTGTGGTCTACATAATATGGCCCCCAAGTTTGTCTCATTAAGCACAGGGAGGGTCATTTTACATGGGAGTGTCTAGTGACATCACTGTAATATGGATTCTCAATCAAGGACAGAGGCAGGTGCTGGGTGGAAGAGAGAACAGGTCAATAGTTCACAGAGTCATAGAGTCATGGAAGTATATGGGGTGATTAGTGCTCTTGTCACAAGTCACATGATAGAAGAACAAACCAGTACCATCATGACTGCATAGTCCATATTGTTGACACCACAGGAATGCAGACACCTGTGATTATTCATATCTCTCAGTGCCTTCTGACTCCCACTATGACTCACAGGCTTTAGCTCCATCCCTTTTGCTATTTATCCTGACCCAGCACCATCTGCAATAATGTTTTCTATTTTTTCTAATATTTTTGTTTCAGATAAGGAAATGTCCTGGACCAACAAGTTGATCATATAAATGTAATTATGTGCAGCTAATTTGAAAAACAGCTGAAAGGCATAAGCAATATATTCTTAGAGGTATATTAGCTTGTATTTGTTGTAGAGTGAATGAGACTCAGAGCCAAATATCTGGGGAAGGCTAAAATATCAGAGAGGAAGCACCACAGTCAATTTTCACCCAGCTGTCTTGCAACTTCCTCAGCAACTCCCCTGGTTGCTACTGCCAGTAGCTTCTCCCAGTTACCTATATACCCATCCAGGTTAAAATTAATGGAGTCTTGAACTCGTGAAACAGAAGTTCTCTCTCTGGAGTTGTGGGATTAAGGGTGGAGGTCACCAATCACAGCTTTCACTGTACTGGCATTAAAAGTGTGTGTGACAGACTCAACTGTTTACCTTTCTATTCAAGTTTTAAGAATTTCTTGAGCTTTCTCCCTAGGATTTGACACTGTGCTCTCTCCCCAATATTTGGGTTTTATTAATTATGTATTATATATCCACATATATTTATAAGATCATCCACTGAAATGATGACTTGCTTCCAGAAGCTTCTTGAATTCATACATCTAGAATCAATTTATAAACAGAAACATTTCCAATATATATTACTTCATGCCTCTAATCACTCCAATTAAATAGATGGAATTATTTAATAGTCATGCTTTAGAAGACAACCTTAGCTGCACAGTTGTGTTCTGGCTAGTACAAATACAATTTGTGATTCTGAATTACAAAGTTGTGTGCATGTGTGTATGTTTGTGTATATGGTAATTGTAGGTTATTTCTGTTCTAGCACTACCATAAAATGTGTGGTGATATATATTATACTGAACATTTGTGTTTACATGAAGTTTTCTGAATTAAATATTCTCTACCATAATTATGATAGAGTACTTCAGGTCTGGTTTAGCTAACATGTTTAAAAATCATTTTTCAGTTTTTAAATATAATGACTAAATATCAACAAATCTTTGAATTCATATTTCTTTTTTTTAAGATTTATTTATTTTTATTTTCTATGAAATGGTGTTTTGCCTGCATGTATAACTGTGTAAAGGTGTCAGATCTTGGATTTACAGAGAGTTGTTAGCTGCCATGTGGATGCTGGGAATCAAACTCAGGTCCTCTGGAAGAACAGTCAGTGCTCTTAACCACTGAGCCACCTCTCCAGCCCCTTGAATTCACATTTCTAACCAAGAGCTCAGCATCTCTGCCTTACTAGAAGAGGTCTTTACAAGTTCATGACTTAGGTTCCCCAGTGTGCTTTCTTCTTACTACATTTTAGACTATCACAAGACTGTAAAATATGTTCATATTAAATAATATATTGCATATGTCTGGAGAGACAGTTCACTAGTTAAGATCTCTGGATCATCTTTCTAATGACTCTTGTTCCATTCTCAGCCTGACAGCTTGCAATCATCTCTAATGCAAAGTAATCTCCTATGTTCCATTTTGAATTTTGTGGAGCAAGCATACATGCATTCTGCTTACGTAATTTTAACTGTGTCTCAGATATCATACACTGGAGTGGCATGTAAAACATATTTTACATATTATTGTACATGTAATTATGGTTTTCTACAAATTGATATTATACTACAAAACATATCCTTTTCTTTTCCTTTGTATTTCCATAGGTGCAGAAAGCATTACTTGTAACAGAACCGGACAAAAAAACTTACTTAGTATTTTCCTAGATATACTGATATTAAATATTCTCTTGAGAAAACTTATCAGTGTGTTTTACTAATTAAATTTTATTAAGAATAAATGTTGATCATCCCTTATTTACCTAAAAAAATGATTATTTATCAGTTTTGGTTAGAGCAAAGTTTTGAAGTAACTCTATGGCA
This sequence comes from Sigmodon hispidus, assembly GCA_004025045.1. Classification (NCBI taxonomy): domain Eukaryota; kingdom Metazoa; phylum Chordata; class Mammalia; order Rodentia; family Cricetidae; genus Sigmodon; species Sigmodon hispidus. The sequence continues at coordinate 3,350 of PVIH01010432.1, read as the reverse complement.
CTCAATTTTAAATTTAAAAACATCTATTATACTTAAGTTAATATAAGATTATATAATATCAGAGTTCTCATTTGATCCAGTAATTAATGGTATTTCCCACATATCATTTTTGTTAATGTACCCTTTTGGATAGCCTTCTTCTGGAGTGGAAGAGGCATTGACATAGTTTAGGAAAATTTGGAAAAGGAAATAGTTCATGTAAAGATAAAGTGAATGATTTTTTCTAAATTTTCTAAATTATGATAAAAGGTACAGGTTATAGGGTTAAACATACTAATATTCAGTGCTGAATCAAAATTTATACAAGACAGAAGAAAAAATTTAAAATGGCAAAACAAAAAGAATAGACAAGAGCTGAAGCCAAAGACTTCTTCCTCTGTCTTAGATGTTGTGATTGTTATTTTTGGTACTAGGAATTTTTGTGAAATTTACAAAAGCATAAACATTTGTGTACACCTGAGAGATTTGTTTTAAATGTTAAAATTTAAGGACTACCTTTAATCTGGATTATTTGAGATGATGAGATCAAACTTCAGTTGTTTTTAGCCATGCACACATATAATACCAGCACTCAGAAGACATAAGCAATAAAAATTTTTGAATGTGAGATCAGCCTGTTCTAAAGAAAAAATTCCAGTGTTATACAGTTAAATCCTGCTTAGAACCTATGACCAATGTACCTAAAAATAAAACCAAATTATAAGTAAAACTTATCTTGTTTCTGATTACTACATTTGGTGGCAGCCTACATTTTATACAAGTTATTAAAGGAGAAAGCTTCTACTGTATATTTGTATCAATATTTCAGTGAAGCATCTGAAACTAGCAGTAGAATTTTTTAAAACATTAATTAATAATAATTTATAATCAACCTCTACCAATGATGACAGATATTTATATTGGATTCAAATAAACAAATCCCATACTTTTTTAAAATTAAAGAATTTTTTAAAAAAGAAAACAGTTTAAGGACTTAAAGGAGTTAAGGAACTGGTGGCAGCTATGACATGGGTGGGGGAGGTGTCATCACTTGACTGAGTAACTAGCCTTGTGTCACTGCAGCCACTCAACCAATCCATCCTGTGCCTGCATTAAGTTTATCAGGCAAGCAGATAAAAAGAGGCTTTCTGTTTTGTCTTGGTACCACTGGAAGTAAACCTCTGCAGGACACTTTGTGTCTGTGAGTCCAAAAATCAGATTTACACTAGCTCTGACTCTTAGTTGCACACTTGTTCAGGAAAGCCCTTCTCTACTGCTATCTGTTCTTTGCAGTTTTCCCTGCACTTCCTTGCATAGGTGACATGCCTCAATCCTATAATATCTGGGCCCCAAGGTGCTTATGCTTCACCCTAGCTCCATAAAATTAGATACCAATAGTCCACAAACTAGTAATATTCTCCTGTTTTTCAGAGGTTTCAAACACTACCTGTGTTTCTTTGTAATGCTTTTGAATAAGACAACTCTATGTCTGTCCAAAACTGTTAATCTCATAATTCACACACAAAAAATTGAAACAGAATGGTAAGATTTAAGAGTAAAATAGAACAAATATATATTTTGATCCCAGCTGTCAAAACCATAACTGAGATTCCAGCTTACAAATCTAGCATAATAAATGCCTCATAGTTTTCCAGCCTGTAGCCCTTCTGCAGGTTGAATTAGGCCATTTGGAATCTTTTACAAATTTCATCCTTATTTACAAAAAACAGTGAGAAGACCCATAGGTCAATTTCCTAAAAAAAAATTCAAAATAATAATAAAATTAAAATAAACATAGAAACAAAAAAGTAAACACAAGACAAACAAAAAACTTAAAACTTATCATAGAAATCTTACTGGATACAAACCACCCAGCAAATTATAGTGGGCTATAAATGCTAGTTAGAGATTTGAAAGTTCCTATGGTGTCCAGGAAAATAGCATCATTTGCTATTAGATCCAGAGGCTATTGCTATTGAAATGCACCTGTGGTGATCTAGAAGAGATCTTTGCTCTGGTTGTTTTTGTCTGTGGTAGAAGGTCAGGTCAATGACCACATTACTGTGTCTTTAAGAACAGTACAATGCCCTGGGAGGTGATCTTGTCACTCAGGCCTCACTAGCCAATCAGGCCCTCCAGGTGACCTGTCAATCAGAATTGTTGTTGGACTCTTCCTGTTGCTGGACTCAGGCTTGCCTTTAAGGAGGAAGTGGTGCCAAAGGTTTGTGTTTTTGTGCTGTTTGTTCTATGGTGAGCAGCTGAGCAGAGGACATGGCCAAGCTGGGAAACTGTAACATGGTGAGTGAAGGGCTGCTATCAAAAGATGAGATGAACTAGACATTGAGGTGCAAATGCTAGTGTGATTTTTTTTCCAGAACCTGCATTTTACTTTCAGCCAGAATCCCTATTGTCTGAGGTCCCACATGATCCTTAAAACTTCCTGGTCCTAGTCCAAGCCTCTACATAGCTTTTATTTGTGACTTAAACCTACCCATAGAATTGAGAGGAGGAAGCTGTTTGTAGAAACATATTTGTAGTGAATTTCTGAAAAGCTGGTTGCCAAACATCAATAAGTGTAGTTTCTCTAGCACATTCTAGAAATTTAGCATTTTGCATTCAAACTTAACATGTAAGATTCATTTAAAGTTAATTTTGTGAAGGTTTTAAAGGCATCTTATGTGCTAGGTAACACTTAACTAATAAGGCGTGATGTGTAAAAACAAAATTGTTGATATACAGAATTTACCCATGCTAAAGAGATGTTAAATTTCACAAAATAAATTTTTTTTGCCTTCCTGGCAGCGGCTTTATTGGGGACATAATTTGGTCTATGATCACGCACAAAACATAAAGTAAGACAAGCTGGAAAATTAAAAATAATGCCCCCAACATAATCAATTTCTTTTTTATAATTGTGACTCCAAAGCTAATCGTCCCCTGATGTGTACACAATAAATTGATCTTTATATTATATTTCTAAAGACAGAAGCTACTTTACATGTAAATCCTTTCTTGTGGGATTAGCAAGTAAACTACATGAACTAAATGGATAATGGAAAAATACCAAGGTGGTACAGTTATTTACTTTAAGAACTTTGACGATGTATTACAGAAAAGAGCAAGATCACTGAACTGGAAAACAGACTGCAATAAAGGCCAACTTAGTCTACAAAAAACAATTTTACAGTAAGCACTTTGTTAACAAAATGAAAATGCATTTATTCTAAAATTAATATGTTCTTTTCAGAGAAATAAAACTTAACACACCTAGGAGAGTAATAAAGAAATATATTGTTAATGATTATATGTCCACATTTCAGGCTAATGCTCAAAATGGAGAGCTTACACATACTATTGCCTTGAAACATATG